>VWZQ01003333.1:566969-604682 GCA_013397015.1 Myiagra hebetior
GGGTTGGAAATAAAAAGGGAGGTTTTCCCATTATCTGGGAATTTTTTCCCAGGGCTGGATCACTGAGAGCTACCAGCTCTTGCCATCTCCTTCCATGTGCTGGCAGTTGTACACAAACTAAGGCTACAGCATCATGCCTGAAAGAAGAGTTGCATGATCACACCTCCCCATTCCAGGTCCATCACTGGTCTTGCCATTCCTGTGCTAATGCAGACAGCATCCTCCTGATCAGAAGCTGATGAGACTGACCTCTGATCAAGTCCATCTACTCCTCTTTTTTTGCTAACAGCTGCTGGCTGAGCATGCCCTGAGACATGGCTGAACAAAACCTCAGTATGTAACCCATGGATCTGAACTTCAGTTTCAGCCAACATGGCTGTGAGTCAGTAAACTGTGTGCAAGGCAGGAGCTCTGTGGTGTTGCTGGTTGGTTGGGGATTTTTGTTGGTTTTGGTTGGTTGGTTGGTTTTTTTCCCTTTGGATATACAGCAGGACTTAACTCTCTCCTAGCTATAATTTTCCACTTTGTTAAGTTTTCCAATTGTAATGGAGAGATGAGGACAGATTGAATGTAACTATGGTAAATAGTAATGAGTGGAACAGCCTATTGAAGAGAAAAGTGCATTCTTGTCAAACCACTCAGAAATTGATTAAGAATGGGGTGATGATGGGGAGGAAGTTGCTATAGGTCTGTTCATCACAGAGATGACAGAAAGGAATTAGGGTTATGGAACAGAGTGTATGAATCCACTGTGTGAGTCTCAGAAAGGGAAATGGCTCTGTTGACTAACAAATAGGTACAGCTGATGGCAGTCAGCCCAGAAGAACTAATTTTCAGTTTAGAAGTTAGTCCATGTTAGGTGAGGAAAGCTTTGGATAAAATAATCCTTGAGATAAAGGGGGTTATCAGTCAAGAAAGGGAATCTGAATGGCTTTGTTTTGTCATTTGAAGCAGAGCAGTGTGCCCTTGCTGCAGAGGCTGCCAGCAGGTCAAGGGAGGTGATCCTGCCCCTCTGCTCTGCACAGATGAGGCCACACCTGGACTGCTCCATCCTCCTGTGGGCTCCCAAGTACAAGACCAACGTGGATGTACTGGGGAGAGTGCAGGCAAGGGCAAAGAAGCTGAGGAAGGGACTGGGATAACTCACATATGAGGAAAGGCTGAGAGAGCTGTGTCTGTTGAGCCTGGAGTACAGAAGGCACAGGAGGATCTTGCCAATGTGTACAAAACACCTGCAGGGAGGATGCAAACAGGATGTGGCCAGGCTCTTGTCAGTGGTGCCCAGTGACAGAACCAGAGGCAAAGGGCACAAACTGAAGCACAGGAGGCTCCCTCTGAACATCTGGAAATATGAAGATGACTTCTCACTAGCACAGATTGTCCAGGGAGTTGTGGAGTCTCCATCCTTGGAGATATTCAAAAGCTTCCTGGGCAATCAGCTCTAGGTGGCCCTGAGTTGGGATGTTGGACCAGATGACTTCCAGAGCTCCCTTTCAACTTCAACTACTCTGTTGTTCTGTGATTTGAGAAAATAGAGTCTTTGAAGAGGTAACTGGTAGAAATACCCTCATTTTTTCCTTCTTCTCCCCACCCCCCCCACCCCCTTTATTAGAGTGGAAAAAAAATCTTGAAACTCTGGTGGTTAATAGAAAATAGAACCAGTTTATATGGATTAAAATGCAATCAAAGTGGCCAGAGTAATGAATAATGAGTGTGAGATGACAGGAATAGCAGCAGCTCTTGACCTATGTAACAATTATAGCAGCAGTTCTCCTTCTGCCTAACAGCTCCTGGGAAAGGGAGACCTTAAGTGGGTGCAAGGACACAGGAATCTGCAATATACAGGAGAGTGTTCACAGCCGTGGATAAATTAAAATCTTCCTGCTGTGATATCTATAACTAGCCCTGAAATGGATTATCCATTTAGGGATACATCTTTAACTAATGAGAAGCATGAGATTCCTAAGACTATATAACTATTCTAGTTTGCTTTGAATTAAGAGGAGAAGCCTTTGTGAAAACTGGAGATGATTGAACACAAGGTAACTATGTATTGGATTTTAGCCCTGCAGGAGTGACTAAGGAGAACTTAAGATGATTTTTCTCTCAAAGAGGTAGCAAGTGACCTTAGAACAAGTGACCTCTGGGTGTTCCCAAAGGGAGTCTGGAAATGAGGCTGTTACAATTAGATGCTGGGCCTAGGAATGGCAGCAGCAGTGGTAGAAATTCTGCTGAAAGTGTAAGTACAACAGACCACCAGAAGTCTCCAGACTCTAAAGCATTTCACTTGTAGGAAGGGAAATTTACACATTTGAGACAGAATCATAGAACTCCTTTAAAAATCCAGGAAAATTTCTGGTATTGCTGAATAACACAAATAGACTTAATGGACAATAGATAGAGAGTATAGATGTCTAAATACTTATTTTGCAAATTTCAGTCATCCATTTAGGAAAGCAAAAAAGTGTTTTGAACAAGGAATCAGTCTCATGTACAGACTCAAATTCAGTCTCTCATGTTTGGGTAAAAACTGCATTTATCTTCCAGCTGTTCTGGTCTTTATTCTGTATTCCATTTCTCAGAGAGGGCTTCATTCTCCATGAACTATCCCCGAAGCTGTTTTTGCTTGTGGGTACTCACCCCTACTTTTTTTTATTTCTTGTGTTCGAATTTAGAAGAACTGAAGTACTGCTTTTTGTGAGTTTGTTTTGGTTTGTTTGTTTATTTTTAAGAAAGATCCACTTAGCTGAGTGATGTCTAAGGAGTTAGCTTCTGGGCTAGGAGAAATGCACAGTTGCTGAACCTGAACTCTCTTTCCTCTTTGCTGTTGATCTGAAAGTGAAGGGCAGTTCATTACAGTTTGCTTGGCTCTACAGAGTCAGGTCTTTTCACCTATGGAATGAAGACAACCAGAGAAGGCAAAGCAGAAGCTGTGCTGCTGGCTGTGTGCTGCTGCCTGCAGCCCCTGGCAGCGACCAGTGAGCTGCACTCTTGTGCAGGGCTCTCTGGCTCAACTGCAAAATAACCTTCCCAGGCTGTAAGTAAGGCCCACGCAGACCCTCCATCTGATCTGAAAAGTTCAACAGGGTTTGTATGAGAAGCTGATTTTAATTGCATTATAATTTGAACATGGGCATAGTGATTCCTGTGTCATTGGATCATGAACTGAATGCAACAACAAATTAATATAAATTGGTTATGAATACATGTAGGTAGAAAATTAGGAGTTACCTAAATTAGCTTTGAAACAGCCCAGCAAAATACTCTTCTCAAGTTCATTCTGAACCCTGCGAAATTTGCCAAGGACTACCACAGACCCCCAATGTCTTGAAGGTTGTGGATACACTTAATCTTGATTCTACAACTCAATAATAGAGTCTATTGTGCTTTTCCTATCTCAGGAGTCTTCTAGCCACTCTCCCTTCCTGGCAGTGGCTATCAGCTTCAATGTCCATACAATTCACTATAACCCATACAAGCTGTTTGGTCTCTATCCCTTGTCTTGGTTCAGCTGAACCCTTGGACTAATCCTCCTCAGATGAAGACAAACCATAGCCTTATTTCTGCCAGCACCTTCTTTCATCCTAGCCATGTTGGTCCTGGAGGACCTAATGTTTTTGTACTCCTCAGGCATCCAATTCCTAACCCCAGTTTTACTTAATTCTAGGTAGTGTACTGGCTAGAGCACATCTCCTATCATACAGACCCTTGACTGCTCCCTGGCCCAGATTAACAATGTGCTGGAAGTTTAGCTTTCCTCCAAACACAAATCCTAGTCACAATCCTGGCCATAATCTGAATATCCTGATTTTGTAAGGCGGTTCCTTGTGTATAAATACTATGGCTGGAGAGACTGATCTGTGCCAGAGTTACTTGTCCCTGTCGATGTTGTAAGTCATTTTAGCTCTGTGTGCTGTGGATGATTGACTAGGAAATGGAATTCTTCCATTCCAGCCTTATAAAAATCTAAGATCTCAGATGAACAATCTCATGTTTTCTTGGTGAAGATCAAGGCAAAAACTGTCATTTAAAAAAATCAGATATTCTCTATTCTCTTATGTGTATATCTCACAAATCCATAACAGATCTCCAGTTCCTCCTGTTAGAGTTTCTGCTTAAGGCTAGAGTTAGGATTACGAGGTAGTTATAACCATGAAGGTTATAGAATCATAGAATTGTTTGGGGTGGAAAGGACCTTAAAGATCCTCTAGATCCATCCCCCCTTCCATGAGTGGGTACACCTTCCACTAGACTAGGTTGCTCAAAGCCTCATCCAGCCTGGCCCTGAACACTTCCAGGAATGGAGCAGGGAAAAGGAAAACGGACATAGCTCCTCTGGCTGCGCTGAAGGTATGAGACTTCGGACTTCAGAGTTTCAGATCAGTCCCCATGATGCCTTGAAGTGGCTACNCTGACCTTCTTTCTTCACAGGAATGTAGGCTTCGCCTTTGTACATTTGTTTAAATGTGCACACAACTTCCAACTACTTCATAATATAGATGTATGTGTACACTTCCTTTTGTTTTTTTTTTTTAAACAGGGAAAGGTGTGAGTCTTCTCTGTAGGGTGAAGGAAGGAGGAAACAACTATTGCATGGAGTAGGAAAGGACCTATCCAACTGAGGCACTCACTCCCACTTGGGACCATGGTGGACTGGAAGTTTGATCTACTCAGAATGCCAGAATAGGGGGCATATGACCTCTCTCGTTATACCTGGGATGGACAACAACCAGTGTAATAGTTTAACAGTCAGGGTTGGGATTCAGTTTAGGGATATCAGAATCTGATGTGACTGATTTATTAGTGGATTTTGCAAGTTTTGCAGGGGTGTGGAGTCATGTTCTGGTAAGGCAGAGTTAACTCTGGGATGTTGTTATAAGATAAGGGTTATGTTTGGGATGGGGACAATATGGCATAAAACCTCATATCTGCTGAAATACTGAGGTATCCTGAGGGAGAGGGGACATTAAAGAGAGGTGAGCTGCAATCAGATAGGAAAATGAAATTAAATTATTTTAGATTTGTATATGTCACTTCAGCTCAATTTACATATTTCCTTAAAAGCAAATTACAGCATAAATTAAGGGTATTTTCCAATTAACAGTCCTTCCGCACTTAACCAGCCATCTGTAAATGGACACAGAGGTCATATTCAAGCCACGCAAAACACACTGACTCTCTTTGCTCTTGGTGTGGCAGAAGCTTTAGAATAATGCTTGTTTTAAAAAAAGAAAATTGAGTTTTTCCTGCATCCTTTATGCAAGAGAAAAACAAAGACAAGTTTGAAAGAATGAAATAGAAGGCTTAATAAAATCCATGTGGAGACTGAGAAAAAGCTCAGGTAGCTCACTCCAGGGATGACTTTTGCCTGTTCTACAATGAATGATGACTTTTCTGCCTCTACTTTGCTTCCTCTGAAATAAAGAACTGTGCAATTTTTTTTCTTCCCATGCTGTGTAGTGTATATAGTATGATTACATTTCATCATACAATGAGATTCCACATTGTTGTAATTTCATTCTGATGTAGTTTGTTTTTTAATCACATCCCTTTATGTTTTCTAAATCAATATCCAATCACTGTTGCTTCAGGGGAAAAATTTGCAATTCATTAAGGCTTGCCTGAAAGAAGAGTATGAACTTTATCTCAATAATGTGCATGCCAAAGTTTAATGAATCATTTAAATCTTTATCATTATTTTCCACTTCTTATGCAATGGAAATATCATTTTGGAGTTGACAGAGTGAGGTAGCAGGACTAAACCAGAAAACCCATTTATAAAACACTTTTTAGAGGGCTTCATATCTCAACAGGTCATTTTCCCATTCTTGAGAAGGTCAATCTTACTAATGTTAAATTAGCAATCATCAACACACATTTTTATTAATGGGTTGAACCTGTCTTTTTCAGTTCTTGGGTAACAGAATCTCTCAGTATTCTGAACTATCACAACTGTTAAAATAGTGATGTTTGCCTTTATCCCCATCTGTTTTCTGTGCATAAACGGATGTTTTCAGCTATCCAATGGGAGAAGGATTTTTTCCTCCTGTAGTCAAGGTGCAGTCAGTGTCCTTTAACTGGTAGAGAGGGTAAGGGATAGGGGCAGTGGACACAGGCTGCATCAAGGGAAATCTTAATTGACATTAGGAAAAAAAAAATCATAGGCAATCAGGTATTGGAAGAGGTTGCCTCAAGAATGTATGGAAGATGTTTGAAAACACTCCGAACTCAATTGGATAAGTCCCTGAGCTACTTTATCTAATGGCAAAGTTTACCCTGTTGCATGGTCAGACCAGATGACCCCCTTAGGTCCCTTTCAACTTAAATTAGTTTATGATTCCTAAATACTCACCAAGAAATTATCAAGATGTCTGTGCTGACTAAGAACTGACCTTATCAGGCCATACTGCCCCTATTTCAGCCAGCGAATTACTTTACCTGATAAAATGTGCAACGTTTTCTAAGTGTAGAGCTGTCACCTGTTGTGCAGTAAGGCTGTCAAAGTTGGTGTAAGTGGTCTGTATCTCCTCAGTCGTTATCACTGATGTGCAAATTAGTGTCTTTATCCTACCACATCTGTTTTTTGCAGCTCGCTGGGGAGGGGACTGATAAGGATGGTAATTTTTTTTCAGCTAGATGAATCTAGGCTGTACTGTCGCATATTGGTAGGAATAAATAGAGGAGATTCAGCCTGAGACTAGTGAAAATCTCAATCCTTCAGCCTATGAAAATACCAAGGAATTCAGTAAAGCCTCCTTGCCTTAGTTTGCCTCTGCTTTTGAAATTGCCTTTTTCACATGACAAATTTTGATCTAGCAGTGGAACCCAGGTTAGCAACAGGGATGATTCATGTTTTTTGGGCATTTTCTGCAAAGTTTAGTTCCATCTTCCAAAAGACAAGAAAAATAAGGAGACTGGAGACTTTGACTATAGCAGTTGAGGCCATTTCACATACATGTTTGCACAAATAAAATTAGAAGTCTTTAGGGATCAGTCCAACAAAATATAAAATTATGCACATTGATATATATTTCCATTTAAACCTAGGAATAATCGGAAAAATGAAGCTAGGCAGAAATAGCATAGTAATGAGTTTATCACTCTACACTGTAAATTCTTGAAGTATAACCTAATGTGTAAGCAATCATAACCTTCGGGGAGAAGAAATAGGGCACCCAAGGCTCTCTTGCCCTTGTCTGGGTTTTGTGGTTTGGCAGTGAGGAGAAGCTGTAGAGAGAAAATCTTGTAAGCTGAGTCCACGCATTTATTTTTAGTTTTATATGAGGCATTTACTAATGGCAAAATGTCCTTGAGGTTAGGAAGAGGGTTTTTTTTCTTGGCACAGACAAGTTTCTGCATTCCAGTTTTGTTGTGATATGCTCTTTGCAATTAATAATAAAGCATTTTGAGAGGAAACAAGGGAAAGCAATAAGACTGGGGAGGCCAAGTTATTAACCCAGTGTTATTTTCCTCTTTATAAGCAACAAATATAGTCCAGAGCACACAGGTACCATTAAGTTTATCCCTTAGACCACAGCCAATTCCTTTCTACTACAGATTTACTCTCATATAAACTCTGTGAGTTCAAATTATTTCAAAATGCAAAAACTTGCAAGAAACTGGTGCTAGGATGACCAGGGAATGGAGAATCACTCTTTCAGAACAAGTTAAACAGGCTTGTTCAGTATGCAAGAGAAGGTCTGATTGCATAGTAGAAATATATCCAGGGTAAAAGCTAGGAAACAAGAGTTAGAAAAGAATGGTAAGAGGTGATTCAGATGTATTTATTGTCCCATGGGTAAAGCTAGGTTGGACACTAGAAGAAGGTTCCTGGCCTTCAGAAGGGCATAGGCTTTGGGTGCGTTGCTGAAGGTGAAATAGCTTGCTTGACTCCATTAGAAGACACTGACCTTGATTCAAGAGGTCCTGCAAATCCATATCCAGGGGAATTACCATAAGGTATGGAGCAGTATGTGACTTTTCTTACCTCTCTCCAGAATCTTTTGCAGCTTAAAGACGTTTCAGTCATTATGAGAGACTTTTCCTGCCTTTGATACACTGATGATATTTTGTTTTGTGGGGAATGTGATTTAAGCAGTAAAATGCCATTTATCACAAGTGATACAAAATGCAAAATTGTATTTCTTTTTTGACAGAAAGCTTTTCAGTAGGTTCATTTGACTAAATTGGTCATTATCTCTAGACCCAAGATAATTTCCTATTTTTTTCTGAAAATTCCAAATTACTTTTAACGTATTTTAACAATATAGAGAGAATTCCATTTGTCAGTCTCACCGAGACTGAGCTTGTATAAGTTTCTAAGCTTGTGATTTTTTTATTATCCTCTTTTCCTTCTTGCCTCCTTGCCTTTCAATAGGAAAAAATGTTTCCATGGATGTACTATTAGAATCACTTTTTACTACTTTTAAGCTGGTTTAAAATTGCTGAATGTGGTCTTGTAGCCGCTTTTCTTGCAGTAGCTTTTCCTGAACTGTAGCTTGCTACCTTTTGATTAGTTTCTTTATCTCCTGGGATGCAAATATGCATTTGTGATCTTTGTGTTGAAAACCTGCCATGAACTTGATCTTTTTTCTGCTTTCTAGCCCTTAATGAAGCATATTGATATATTGTTAGTGGGGATGATAGCTTCCTGCAGAATAGCCAGCAACAGCACTGATTCTGCTGTTATATTTATTTAGGAGACATCACAATACATGGAATCACCACTTTGTTCACTGAAATCTTTGTAAATTAGGAAGAATCGATTTCTTTTCATGCAGAGAAACTGTATCATTCCCATTCTGATCCAGAGAGAATCTGGCTCAGAAGTAGGTAGGGGTGACCTCAAAAGTTTGCAGAAAATTACTAGGTGAACTTGGTATGTTTTTTAAAGAGCTTCAAGAGTAAATGAAACACACCAGGGCAGATTCACAGCTGGTGTAAATTACTATCACTCCACTGAATTGAGTACAGCAAAAGCAGTTTAACCAACTGACAGTCCCTCAGGTGTGCATTTCTTTCTTGTTTTGCTGCTGATTTTGAAATGAGAGGACTCCAAGTGAACTTTTGGACCAAATTATTCTGTTGGGGTTGGAGCAGGTCACAGATAAAATAAGAGTACAGATCATGCTTTTTCCACTTGAGTTATACCCTAATCATGGCTTTATGCACTCCCAGAACTTGATTCCCTGCAGCCTTTCTCCTGCTTCTGCTTGACCCTGATCTGGAATTAAATTGTTATCAGAATCGCTGTAGCATATCTAGTATTGCTGTGTATATCCAAGAAAAGTTGGAAACTTGGCATATTCAAGACTGGGAATAATCTCATCTACCACAGAGCACTTTCTGAGAGCAAGCACTTCATCCAGTGAAAGCACCAGCATCTCCCAAATGCACCTACAAACAGGACTGCATCTTAATACTAATAAAGCAGTGAAGTATTAAGGCAACATATGCTGTAACTGTGCAGTCTGCAAGTGAGTTAACTCCTTCTAAGAGTCCTGATCAGACTTCCTGGTGATGAAGGAATGCTGTGCTTTGTCAGATGACTGCCTCCTCATTATTCAACACAACCTTGTGGGGTTTGTGGCATATTTTGTTATGTTTGAAACATAAAGATGGGGATTTTTGTTTCTTAAAAGAGAACCAACAAAACAAAGCAAAATTATTTTTGTCTGGAACACATTTTTAAAATGATGCTGCAAACCATTAGAATTTAAGTCTTAATTATATGAACTCTGGCAAAACTGTTTTATTTGCCAAAAAATGGTGACTTTTGGATAAATTAAATTAGCTTCTAGAAATACTTTTTTTAAAGTAAGTCCATACTTTATTTTTTTTTCGTGTAAATAGTTAATAAAACTTAAATACATACCTGACTGAGGTCCCTGTTTCTCCACTTAGTGTGAGAAATGTTTCAGTGTGGGTAGTTCTCTCTGTTTGCTGCAGGCAGTCTGAACCTCAAGTGTGTGGTGAGCTAGCTACTTCCTTCTGGTAATTGCATTTTGTAGGGGCAAAACAGCTCTATGGACAGATCCCACAACAGGTAAAGCCAAAGTATTGATCAGGAGCATGTCACAACATGATTTCACCTGGTCCTGCCAAATTTTGGAAGGAAAGATGTTAAAATGCCAGGTTGGTCCTTGAAGGCCCAAGCCCCTCTCTGCCATCTCCCTTCCTTGATCACACCCACATGAGAGGTGTGTTCAGTAGCGAAGTGAAGGTAAATGTTTTTAATTTTTAGCTACAGTTCAATGATGGGTTTTGCCCAGGGATACTGAGTCTGTGTGTGTGTATGTGCTCGTTTCCTGCGGGGTCTGACAGAAGAACAGGGCTGTCTTAAATCCCCTCTTTCTCAAGCAAAGAGGATACCCTGTAAAATGAATCAGACACTTTTTATTGTGAGATTAATGTAAAAATTAACTAGTCAGTGTGATCTCATCTTTAAAAAATGCGTATATTTACCTTAATTTCTGTTTTAAATACTCTTCTATTAGAATGTAATATTTTGTTAGAAAAGTTTACTCTCTATATTAGAGTACTCTTCTATTAGAGTAGAAGTGGGAAGCTATGCAGCATAGCCATCCAATAATAGCTATTAATTATTCTGTAAACTAAAGCTATGGGCAGGAATGTTGTTGTGGGCATGTGGTGAGAATATGACAAGAAATAGAAACTTCGTGTTATACGGTGAAGTAAGGCTCTTTTTTACTTCTATAAATTGCAGGGGGTTTTTTTGTATTTCCTTGGGGTTTGGTTTAGTTTAGAAGAGATAATTGTATAAATATGATTTTTAATGTATTCTAGTTTAATATTAGTAAATTGATGCAATGCTGTGGTAACCATTCATTTTGCACGTTAGATTTTATTGACATCAGTGAAAGAAAAGCTTCTTTATTCTTTCTCTATAATTATAATGATCACACTATTTTATTTTTCCTATATTGTGAGCATTTAAGCACTGAACAGCTTGTTTCAACCTTTGAAAATTCAAGCCTTAATGAAATATTTAAGTACAATCAGTTCTAGTTCTTGCTGAATGGAAAATGATGTAAGTGCAGAACAAAACCATATTTTTCCTCTGCCTTCTTAGTAATTAGTCTTTGCCTTCTTTTTGAAATGCCAATGTTCTGCCTCTTTGCTTCTAGAATTTAATAATATTTTCAGTGCTTTACAAAAAATTGCAAATTGAGACAGGCCTAGTTTCTTCATAGTTTTTGCATTTTAGAAACATAGCATTAAGGAATAATTTAACATGCTTTTCTACTTTGTAAACCATGCAATTTAAACTACAACAACAGACGTTTTCTTCTGTTGCCACTTGAATATACCGGTACTTTATGTTGAGCTCAAGAGGATGTCTGCATGAGGGTTGAGCACTAAAAGTTTTGTGATGTACACTAGTGGAAAGGTTTATATTCTGAAGAGATCAAACTGAAATCTGTGGAATTATAGGCGAAAGCTATAGGAAAACTGCATGCCTCCAAGTACCTGAAAACCAAACAATCTCAAATTCTGTTTCTTTGACCTAGTTTGCCCTTGGATATTTAGACACAAACCCCCTTACCAAAATCAGCATGAGGCAAAATTGACGGGGAACAGATTGAGCAGTCAGAAGTATGAAATTTGCTCTGAGATAAAGTATCCTTATAGGAGAGCTCCTCCCTTGGGGTATGGATGCTGTGAATTTACCTGGTAATGCCAGCTGACTGGAATGGTCCCTTGGTATTTCTTGTGGAGACCTCCCTTGTTGCTGGAGATCTCTCTTGTGGCTTAGGATCTCAATTTAGGCTTCATTAAGTGCCCTGACACAAGAAGGATAAGAACTGATCCATGCTTTGATCAATGCTGATCAATGTTGGCATTAATCTACAGGCACTTCTAACAAAAAACTTCTATTTTCTCTGGTGCTGTTCTGACTCATTACAGTTAATGGCCTTTCCTGAGAACTGCAGCAGTAGTTATTAAGAAATGAGGCGAGGGCTCAGAAATGAACTGGAGGAGAGCTGGCTGGCAGCTCTTTGTAGCATTTACGTAGTTACACATGTATGCAGCCTGCTCTGAGCGAATTTATTTTTAAAAACTCTCCTATGCAGCTTCTTCTCTGTCCCTCAGCATAGAGGGGCTGTTCTGGCCCAACCCCGCAGCAGATCACTCAGTGATTGGCTTAACCCCATGGTGGACCAAGGACTTGAACTTGAGCTTGTGTTCTTCCTGGTCAGGCTTACAGCTGTAGAGTAAAGGGGTGGGTTTGCTTCATTGTTTCTACGTGTGCTGGACAATTCCCTTTTGTGATTTGGAACAAGGCATTTATTGTTCCAGATGAGACTGGCTCCCCAAGGAGTTCATTTGCAGATGAAAACTGGGAGGAGCTGCTGACTCCCTCGATAGGAGAGAGGCCCTGCAGAGACCTCAAAAAATCAGAGGGCTGGGCAATCACCAATCATATGATGTTCAACAAGGGAAAGTGCTGGATTCTGCGCCTGGGATTGGGCAGCCCTGGATGTACGGACAGACTGGGGAATGAGATGCTGGAGACCATGGAAACACCATGGAAATACCATGGAAAGGGACATGGGGGTCCTGGTTGATGGCAAGTTGAACATGAGTCAGCAGTGCCCTGGCAGCCAGGAGGGCCAACCCAGTCCTGGGGGGCATCAGGCACAGCATCACCAGCCAGGCAAGGGAGGGGATTGTCCTGCTCTGCTCTGCACTGGGACGGCCTCACCCCCAGTGCTGGGGGCAGTTTTGGGCACCCCAATGTAAGAAAGACATTGGAGAACTATTGGAGAACATCCAAAGGAGGGCCACAAGGATGTTGTGCCCTCCTTTGTTGTGCCTCCTGCCTCAAAAGGAAGCTGTATGAGGAGCAGCTGAGGTAACTGATCTCTGCTCTGTGAGAAGAGTGACCAGTGTCCTGACGCAACAGAGTGGTGGTCTGAAGTTGTGCCAGGGGAGGTTTAGGCTGGATATTAGGAAAAGGTTCTTCACCGAGATGGTGGCTGGGCACTGGAACAGGCTCCCCGTGAATTGGTCACAGCACCAGCCTGACAGAGTTCAAGAACTGTTTGGACAATGCTCTCAGGCACATGGTGTGAGTCTTGGGGATGGTTCTGTGCGGGGCTGGGAGCTGGACTCGATGATCCATGTGGGTCCCTTCCAGCTCAGCACATTCTGTGATTCTGTGATCTGTGTGGCAAATACCAATCTACTTTCCTCAAAGTTGGAGCCAGAGGCGCTGGAGAAACAGAGAAATCGCTATGATAACTGTGTCCCACTGGGGGGCTCCCCAGCCCTTGCAGTGATCCTTCTCTTTAATGTCTATCTCAGTTCTAGAGCTGTCTCTTCCCTGCAGTGCAGTGCATTGCAGAGCTGCTCCCCTGCAGCAGAAGAAATGGGTTTAGAGATGGGGGTGTGCGTGCAGGACTTGCTCATGCACTCCTCTGTGTGTATTTTTAATCACTGCCCTCAGTACTGCTATCAAGAAAATGATGTGCTAAATACACCTCAGAGTTTAATATGACTCATATTTTGAATTTTGTGTTGATTCCTGAGTGAGGTTGGCTAAATATCTTTACTGCTTCTTAATTGATTACAGCTTTAGAATGTTTATGGCAATTATCCTGGAATTGTTCACTTTATTGTACTTCAATTTTCAATAGAAGCCTTCAGTACAATCCAACTACCTAGAAGTACTCTAAAGGGAAAGTGGCTATACTTGAAGTTGTCTGCTTTGCTCTTTCTCGGTTGTTTTGCTTTTAATTTCATTTAAAGTTAAAATAAAATCATTGTTCAATTTAATTCATGAACAGTTTTTAATTTTCTGTTGAGATTTCAGGTGGTTGTTGAGTCTTGAGGAGTGAAGTGCTTTAGAAGGATACTCTAACTAGAAAGCTTAAGTGATTGTACAGAAAAGTGTAGGAAAGTGAGTTAGTGGTCTGTTTTGTGTGTAGAAATGTAATAGATTTCTAAAGTTCTCCATTTCACCTGAAATGAGTTAGATGAGGCAGGATGTACTGGAAAAGAAATCAGTAATTATAAATTAACTTTTGTGAGTATTGTAACAGCTTCTCTTAAAAGTGTTAATTGTTGGCAATTTAATTTCCTTACAAATACATTACTTTCAGCCTGGATTTTACATTGGCTTACCTTGAAATTTAGCTAATGTTCCCAGTTACTTTTGAATTCATGATTGTCTTTTTCCTGCATTGGTTGCACAGTGTTTCAAAAGTCTCATATTTTAAGTTGGATGCCAATATTCACTTTTTCAGGAAAGTCCCTGGGTCATCTTTGGTCTTGTCTTTTAGAGATCACCTGAGCCTGTTCTTGCTGACTTTTAGATGGTGGACAAGGACTTCTGGGGCTGTTGACTCTAAATCATGGCTCTTTCCCATAGAAGTTCACTACTATGGTTTGCCTGTATATGTCCAGAAAAAAGCTTTCAAATGCATCTTTTAAATCACAGCGACAATTTCTTTTAAGCCATCTTGCTGGTACATCTTACTCCACAAAGCAACTTTCAGTGGTCTTTTCCTTTCCCCAGCCCACTGCAAATGTTGAAGCTTATTCTGGGATTTAAAACCAATTACCCTTTTAAAGTTATTTGTGTATTACTTGAGAGGGGCTTCAGATCATAATTTAAAAAATCTCCACTTGTACAAAGAATTGTTCAGCTGTGAGGAAAATTATTATTGGTGAAACTCCCCTATTCAGCCAATTTCTTAACCAAAGGATATTGTGTGAATTCATGTGAGTGAATTTTTCTTCATCCTTCTTAATGCTCTGCTGATACTATTTACCTCCAATTTGTCCTGACAAAGGAAAATATGCACAGCAAAATACAGTAAAGCTATCAAAATGTTTAATGTTTTTCACTTAAAGAGGAAGCAGCCTAGAGAACCATTCCTAATTATTCTGAGCATGGAGATATTAAGATTGTGTATTAAATAGAAGGTAATTGCGGCACAATGGCTTGTCTGATGAGTATCATCCGAGGAGGTTGGAGCACTTTTTTGGTTTATATATCCTATGTGCTTTGTAATTTCTATTTTATCCTAGTAGTCCTCTACAAATGCAGCAGTTCATGTTGACTCTTTATAGTTGGAGAAGAGTACCTGTGTTGTCTGGGAGCTCTGTTAAAATTCACGTTGCAATAAATGTTCCAGGATTCTTTTCCATTAGAGACATTGTGGTGTCAGTGAAGTGTAACCTACAGAACAATAATGAACAGCCTGTGCAGTTTACAGTTTCTAAGCTGCACAAAATGTTAGGTCTATAAATATATTTTAAAAGACACACCAGTAAATATTTAAAAATAATTGCAGATTCTTCAGTCATGTAGACACATAAATGAAGGAATTTTGCTGAGGCAATTATAGTGTCTCCTGCTGCTCTGCCAAAATTATTAGCATCATACACGAGACCTCCCAGTGTTTGCAGATCTCTGCAGTAACTGGAGATTTAAGGTTTAGAACTTGGTGGTGGGTTGAAAAGATGTAAATAACTGCACAGGTTTCAAATCTAACAGGATGACTGTGGTGTTCCAATACTACTGCGCTTGTCCAGGAGGATTTGCCACTCTATCAAATTGTTGGGATGGCTTGTCTTTGTGAGTACTGCAGGAATAAACTTACAGTGATCAAAATATTCAAGTGAATGCTTTTTAATGTGCTTGCTAACTAAAGACATTTACTTTTCAGAGCCTAAACAATTCTGCTTATCCCCCCAAGAGTTGATGGTGTCGCTTAATTTACAGGGCAAAGCGGGGAATAAGTCCTTCCATGTTAGAAGCTATCCTTGCTTCATCTTTTGTTTTCTCTAAAGGGCTGAATTTGTTGCCCGTTGTCTCTGAACATCTCATGACACCATTCTATAGAAGGACAGTAGGGCATCTTCTTTGGGATCACACAGGCAGTGAACACACAGCCAGAAAACGGACATGGCATTCCTTGCTGCCAGCACTATGTTACATTCTTTTCCCTGCTGGCAAGAGTACCATGTATATACATAAGTAAAGAAATCCTGGTGAACTATTTAAATCCAGTTATCTGTGACTTTTAAGCTTACATATATTTCTCTGAAATTAAGAAGGTATTCAGAAATGTGCATTATTTTCTAAAGATGTTTGTCCTTATACATCTAAATTTCCCATTTTTTATGTTTGAATAAACTTGATTCAGATGTTGATTGTGTCAAGAAACACTTCTGCATTTGCTAGTTATGAATCAGATGATGAGAGTATTGGAAGAGTTTCTCTGCAAAAGTGAAAATATGAGTTTTCTTGGAAATTTTTCTTCAGTGGTTATTAAAAATTAGGCAAAACATACATCTGTGTTTATCAATAGTTTATTACTCATCTTTTAATGAGAGAATTAATTAAAAAATTTAGATAATTATCTTAAGGTCTACCTAGGGAATGCTTGAATCATGCCTCTTTTGTATGTAGTAGCTTGATGGGTCCTTCTGGTTTTATTCATATGACTTATGATATGTGAACTGAAGTGTGACCCAATCCAAAGCTTGTGGGTATTTGGATCTCTGTTTACATCTTAGGACTATCCATTTTACCTCAAGAAGATTGTTGCTTCTTCAGAGGACATAGAAATAGACGCTTAGATGAGTTCAAAGTGCACTGAATTCAGCCTATGTGTGCAGGCAGAGTCTGACCATGTGGATACAGATGTCAAAGTACTCTTGCTCTTACCCTGTAATTCTGAGCTGGGGATGAATGAAAATGACTGTGATGGATGAAACGACCATGTTTCTCTGGCTAGATTTTGTTGTGTTTCACCAACATTTTAGCTCTTAATAGGTTCTGATACTGTAAAAAAAAAAAAAGAATTAAAATCTTTGTTCTTATCAGTGTTTTGTTTTATAGGAAGACATGATTAGATCTCCATTTATTTTTTGACATTTTTAAAGCAGAGAGTTGGTCCAACTGTGACTATCAGCAGTAAACAATGCTCTTTGCCTTTGGCTGGATTTTAGTCTCCTAATGTTTTTACTCTGCCTGAAGTGAATCACTGTGACAAACAAATCCCTGAAAATAAGAACATATAATGGAAAAGCTGACAAGACCCTTAACAATAGCAGAGCCATGGGCTTTGGTATAAACAACATAATAACAGAGTGGATTTGATTGTCATCCTGGAATTCCACTCTTTTGTTGCATTTCTTGTCCAATTGCCTACATGACTGTTTCACAGCAATACTTTCAGGCATATTCCAAAAGCTATGGTTATTCACTGACAGGCTCCTGCCATAACCCAGCAACAAAATGTACACTGGGATATTAACTGCTCTTTCCTTTAAAACAGAATAAATATAGAAAATCAAAGCTGGCTATGGGATAAAATAGTAGTTATATCAAGCCTAAACAAGTAGTTCTCTCTTTGTGATGTGCTGGGATATTAAGCCTTGTCAGCATAAGGTGCTGGGACAATGCTTAGCTGTGTGCTAATGAGTCACAGTGTGAAGCTTAAAGAAAAACACAATCCCCTTTCTTCTCCTCTTCAACTCCATGTCTTATTTGAAAGGAAAAGGCATTGGATGAGTTGTCCATGGTACAACTCAAAGACAGTCCCCAAACAGGTATCTGAGCTTCTCTATTGTGGTGGGTTGACCTTGACTGGACACCAGGCACCCACCAAGTCATTCTGTCAAGCCTCGCAGCAGGACAGGAGAGAAAACAAGATTGAAACCAGCCTCGTGAGTTAAGATAAAGGCAGTTTACTAAAGCAAAAGCAAAGGTCATGTCCATGCAAGCAAACAAAAAACCCGAAAGATTTTATTCTCTACTTCCCATCAACAGGTGATGTCTGGCCACTTCCCAGGAAGTAGGGCTTTGGCACGTGTAGTGGTTACTTCAGAAGGCAAACATCGTAAATAACAAATGAATAACAAATAATGAACGCGCCCTGCTTCCTCCTCCTCTTTTCCCTTAGCTTTTATATCTGCGCGGATATCATATTTTATGGAATATCCTTTGGTCAGTTTGGGTCATCTGCCCTGTCTGTGTCCCCTCCCAAGCCTGTGTCTTGCCCCCCCCAGCCTGCTGGTGAGGGTGGAATGTTGGAGAGATAGCACTGGTGCTGTGCCAGCCCTGCCCAGCAGTGGCCAAACACTGGTGTGTTACCAACACCTTTCCAGATACCAGTGCAGAGCACGGCACTGCGAGGGCTGCTGTGGGGAAAATGAACTCAGCCTGAGTTGATTTTCATACACCTGTACAAAATATTGGTGACCAACAGCCCTGAGAAGCTTTTCACAAGGAAAAAAGATGCAGAAGAGAGGGAAATTGTTTTGCATTTAGCTGTCAGCTTCTGGTCTATGAAAAGCCTCTCCTTTGTTCTCTACTTCTTTCTCTCCAGACCAAGGGCTCTGAACTTTTTTTTTTGTCTCAGCTGCTTGAGGTTAGGAAAGGATTGTGCTTTGAATGTGGCTTTTCTTTTTAAATATTTGTAGTAGTTCCATGGCTATTGCCTTTCTCCTAGTGAGAAATGTGTTAATTAAAGCACTCAGGAAAAGTCCAGTCCTATGTAATTAGCTCATGACTATTAAGGTCAGTGTCCCTATGGAATAGCATGGAAGTCCCTATTGCCCTTGGAAAGAGAGTAGATCTCTGTTTTGCCCCAGCCCTAAATAAGGATAGCAATGCTGAATGAAGGTACAAGGTTTTACTCATGGGGCCCACTCTGGGTATTGTACCCAGCCAAGGATCCAGGAATGATTCAGAAATCATTACACTGACAAGCTTGTAGGGTAAACTTCAGGTAAATGCTTCTGGTGTTTTGTGCTACTACTGCAACAAAGCCACAGAAGTCAGTTTGAAACCCATAGTGCTAACATAATTCCTAATTCTTGTTTATATGCCATTGACTAAATGACTGCATTTTGTTATCTGATAATGAGCTCTTCAGTCCTTTGTGGGACCTGTGGAGGAAAAAACTCAGATCCCTGGAGATAGGGGTGGGAGAGAAGGAAAAGAAGACAATTCCTAGACTGGATTCTCTCCATTAATTCTTTCCTTTATTCATGTTCTCAAAGTTACTCTGCTAAAAAATTGGAAAGATTAAGATTCCAGACTCGAGGAGATTCAGGTCATACTGAAATGTATTAAATGTAGACTTATTAATAGAATTTCCTGTTTTCAATAACATGCTCTCATACTTCGCCTGTCCTTGACTGAGATACAAAAAAAGCCCCATCTGCAGTTGTTGTGAGGTTACAATTCAATAGATAATCCAATTATATGCCTTTCTGAAGATAGGTCAGGATCACACACAGAATTGTATTGATTACATTTTAATACCAGCACTGTCATGGCAGCAGAAGGGCAAAACACCACTCAGCTGCCACAGAGCAGGTGGGTTGCCATGGGATGTATTGAAGTGCTGTGAAGAAACTTTAGGCAGTTTTAGCAGTTGCTAAATTATTTGTGATACCCCTGAAAGGTAACACCTTAATCACCACCTAAACTTGTTGACACTATGGTTAGCTTTTCTCTGTACTCGTGCCTTGTCCTGAAGCTGTGCGTTTTATTGAAGAGTTCTGATTAATGTTGTGATTTGCTCATGTTGGGAGAGTCCCAAAGATTGAGAAGCAATGAAAAACCTCAATCCTTTATACCAAAGCTGCAGTGAAATTTCATCATTGAAGTGCAAGCTTGTAATCCATTAATCCTCTGCCTGATGTGAAAGGATGTGTTTTTTTGGCCAATGCCTAAATTTCAAAAATGCCCTGAAATCTCTAATTCTTGGTTTTCAGGCTGATGCCTATCACTTGCCAAAGATGAGTAGATTCCGGGCACTTAACTTCCTGTTTATGTTTCCCTTTTTAAAATGTTGCAGAACAGAAGCAGGAGAAGCTGTTAATGATGTGAAAGCATTCACAGTTGACCTGAAAGTTCCTCCTCTATTTGATGGGAATCATATTTGCATCTCCCACAAATTGCCTTAGCTATTAGGCAATAGTCCATCTGAACAGACAATATTTCCTCTCCTACTGTTGAAGGCTTGCTGATGTGCAGGAAAAAACATCAGGGCTCTTCTAATCTATCTGTCTGTTCCTCTTACTTCAAACTCCCACCTCAAATCACATCTCCTCTTTTTTTTTCTAATGCTTTTTGTCACTTGGTTTTGTGCTCTACCCTCCAAATGACACCGTGCACTTCAGAACATTATGTGAGCAGAGTGCCAAGGAAAGAACCATGGTTGGAAGCAATGATTTTCAAACTGTAATTCTGGAAGTACCAAAGGTCTCTAAAGGCTTTTCTGATCTTATGTGAACAAGATGTCTTAAGAATTGGAAAAGAATGAAAATAGTAACTGAGGATGCTAGGAAGGAACTCTATGATTTTCTCTGATTAAGATGTCTGTAGAATGAAATGTTGGCAGATTTACTGGGCTGAAATAAAGGCTATGTTCCCTTATGCCTTTTTTCCTGGAGTTACAGGGCCATGGAGTACATTCTTAGAAGCTATCATCTGTGGTCTAACAAAGAATGCAGCTCCTCCATGGATGTCATCATCTATCCACAATGTCTGGAAAGGAATGTTAAAGCAATAAATGCTCCAGATAAGTTTTGTTAGCTGCCTATGGAAATGGCAGTGCTATGCACTGGTTTATTGCAAATTCATAGAAAACTACAGTATATTAACGCTTCCTTTGTGGCGATGAAAGTGACTTAGCATTTCTTCTGGGAAGCAATTAGAGTTTTATTGCTTTAATAGTTAAGGGTTCACTTTTAACTTTGAGAATCTGGCTCATAACTGAGCTTCATGGAATTCTTGATAAATTCTTTCCATAAGGGAAGATGAAATTATAAATTATATGAAGCACAGAGAACCTTGTGTGCATACACACATATGCACAAATATGGAAGTGTGCATATATGTGTGTGTATCTATATATACACACAGAAAAGTCAGTATTTTATAAATATCTCTCCATGTTTCTGTATATATACATATATTCATATACACACATTCTTACATATGCAAATGTGTATTTTCCCCTTTCATATTATGATCAAATTTGTCCTGAAAAAAATATTTTGCAAGTCTTTTAATGAGATAAATTTAAATTTGTTGAAATTGAAGCTGTAAAAATTTAAAACAGAAATGAGAACTTATTTACAATTTGAGAAGTGACTTTGCTTTCACAATGCTCAAGAGACTTGACCCTTTTCACATCAAAATAAAGAGCTATTTTGACATTTAATGTACATATTAGCAATACAGCACTTGTTAAGCTTATATTTGAGGAGTGTTTATGAATTGTTTTGATTTAATCCTAAAATTCTGTCATGATTTAATTTTCCTTAATTTTGACTTTTAGTAACTAAAAAAAATCTTATTCTTTATTATTGCTTTTTCTACCTATAGTAGATTGTGAAAGATCTTTTGGATTTGTAAGCTATTCAGGATCAAGAGCTTAGTATGTGTTTGATGAATTTCATGTAATGGACTTGAAGAACGGTTTCCTAGAAGGGCTCAGATGATGGAATAAGGAGCCTTTATCTCTCCTTCCTATTTAATACTATGTAGTATGATACATGCTCAGAAAAGTAATGTTTTTGGAGAAAAAAGAAAAAGAAAACTAGAGACTGAGCACTAATAATTTCTGTTCATGGTCCACCTCTCGCTTTCCATTCAAAGCTAAATGGCCTCATTTTCTTGAGTATCCAGCATGAATGGTTCAGCAGGCTGTGGCTATGAAATCCCCCTCTGCCTGGTTGCTTTGCAGCATGAAGCTGGGTTATTACCTGTCTAATGTATTCAATCTCATGGGTTAAGGAGAGAGAAAGACAGGGGCTATGAAGTTAATCACTGCAATCTCCTCTAGAGAAATAGCCTGAGAAGTGGTGGGCTCTGCTACACGTCTGAAAACAGAAACAAATCTGTGCGCTGAGATTAAAGGTGAACGGGTTCAAAAAACCAAGGCTGTTTGCCAGAGAAAGTCCTGATTACAGCAAAGGGGATCCAGATAAAGACTTTTTGTTACCCTCTGCTGTGGCTGTCAGCTATCTTTCATATCATCACTTGAAGGTAATCACTTAAAGTCTCAAGGATTAAAGTAAAAATCTTACATCAAAATCCAGCAATTTTACTGAGAAATCAATTCGAAAGCAGAACTCCTAGGCAGTGAATTCACTAAAACCAGACTGCAGTAGTCTTTATTGCTTGCCTGCAGGTTCAGACTAGCCTTGTGTTTTGAGGCAAATCAAGTTTTATTTGGGAAGGCCAGCATACTCTTTCTGGGAGAAAATGCTGTTTTTGTCCATTCCGCCATTTGGATGTAAAGAAGTCGCTCCAGGTAAAACAACCAATTACTCATCTGCTTCAGTTTAGTTTTACTAAAGTGTTTAGTTCAGTTTAGTTTCGTTTTTAGTTTAGTTTAGATTAGTTTACATGATGTTTACAAGAGAATGCTTAATGATTATTCCAGATTTTCAAGGTAAATTCTACAAAAAGGTGGGAAGATTATGATCTACTGCAGACAGTTTCTCTGCCAATTTTTCTGTGGCTAATGCAAATATTTAAACCTCATGGTTGTGGGGTAAAGCATCTGTACCTAGCCCTCAGTGGGTAAATTGTTTGCCTCTTTGCATTATATATTTTAATACATGCTTTGGAGCCCCTGTCTCGTCTGTCTCAGAAGGATTGGTAACATTAATTTAATTATTTGTGTGTAGACAAATCAAAACCTTTTTTTTTTTTAACTTGCTGATACTGGTTACTATATTATGTTAGGCTTCAGTTTGTTTTTTTTTTTTTTTAATGGAATATATGTCACCTGTACAAGGAAAATTTATACAAGGATTAGGAAATATTGCCCTTTACTTTATAAATTCGTGCAGCTGTCCACAGGGCTAATTGGACTCATTGTGGAATGCTGGCGGAAGAGCATTTTGGTGTTTGTGTGAAGTTTATTATGGGATATTTAAAGGGAATTGTTACAATGTGTGAGGCTTACACATGGATTGGGTAGGACTGCTGTGAGGAAAATAGAAGGGTTTAAAGGACTTAATTGAGTGTATTCAATTTGCTTGTCAGTAGAGTTGTCTGACAGAACCTTGTGCTTGATTAGCACAGTTTGCCATAACTTCTTATGAAGCCCTGTTTTTACTGTCTGTGTGAACTCTCCATCCTGAGTGGGCATCTGTATGAACCTGAATGAATTTAAAACTGGACTAGCCAGTGAGTAGGAAAAGAGATCTTGGTGCCACCAGCTGGAGTGAAACCATGAACCTGCAAGGGCTCTCAGGTCTGTGTGTCCACAGCTGGGGAGACCAGGGGATCAGGGACCAGCCCCTGGATGGATTGAGTTTCTAGGCCAGCTACTGAAGGGATCAATACTGCACATGAACATATAAGAGATATGCATATTTATAACTGCCTGTACAGTCACCTGTGGTGTTCTACTTCAACCTTCAACCTCGATCAGCTGGAGAGGAGGAACAGGGTTCAGGCTGCCTGTTTGTGTGGGTGTTGTGTGTTTCCTGCCTGCGTTGATCTGTGTGATGTGTGTGAATATGGATATATCCCTATCTGTTTGCTGCATAAGATGCTTTTGTGCTTACTGGGAATGACTGCTGAGCCTTGCTGCTGGCTGGAGATGGGCACACAGAGTGCAGCAAGCTTGAATCTATCAGGCTGTGGGGTTTGGCAGCTTCTAAGAGAGAACTCCAGTCTGAGCAAGCAAAACCCTTTTTTAATTAAAGAAAGAAAAAGCTTATGTGCTAGGATCTATTACTGCCAAGCAGGTTTAAACCTCCTGCTTGTAGATGGTAGTTTGTTCATACATCCACTAACATTTCTCTCTAATCCTTAGAGACTTTCCTTAAGACTGCCTCACAAGCTATTTTCATAGAATAAGCAGACTTTGAAAAGAGCTGACAAGCAGAAGATTCACAAGTCATAAACCATAAAGAATAGGGAGACTCTATTAAGCTGCCTTTTTTTTTAAACAGTAGAAAAGCAACACTTTTGTATGTTTAATATTATAGGAATGATCACTTTGCTATAAAAATTATTACTGCATCTGGGGAAATGACTAGCATAGGTTCACTTTTCTGGGAGGGTTTGGGGGTGGGGTGACAGGCTGCATGCTAAACTGTAGGATCTAGTTTACGTGTTTCCTGGGGCTAGAGGCAGTTCATGTTCCCATGGAACAGAAAAAAAAAGTTAAATTGCTTTTCCTTCTGAAGTACAGTTGTGCTTCTCTTGTTCTGCCTTTACCCAGACACTGACACTACCGGGCACTGAGAGAACATACCTGATCCAAGGACTGCTGAAGACAACGCCTCTTCTCAACTTTGTGGGCAGATTTATCTGGCCCTTGTAGAGAGGTAAAAGAAGCTTGCTGTGTTCACAATGCAGAGGATCCCATTAGCTGTGTCTTTTTATTTAGTGTGGTGCTATGGAAATTCACTGCAGGTGATATGAATTTGTATAATTTTAAAGCTCTTCTAAATCTTACCTGCAATGCTTCTACTGACGGTATCTGGTCTCTGTGGTGCTCACTGGGTGATCTAGTATATTAAGCAAAAAAAAAATATGAACAAGGAAAAGAAAGCTTTGCTAAATGGTACAGGGGCAAAGGAGAACAGTCTTCATATGGCCTGGAGCTCCTGATCCTGCTCTCTTTTCAGCACTGCTGTGGCCAGCCCTGTCAAATGTCTTGCCTTGGTCCCCTCCAGAATGCCATTGTTGTGTGCCACAGTTTTTCCTTTTGGCTGATTCTTTGAGGCACCCAGAGGAATATGCCTTTTCCCTTTTGCACAATCACAGGTCTGAAGGCAACATGTTTTCCAAATGGAATCTCTGTGTAGGACTAGTTACCTGGCATGAGAAGTCAAGAACACAGTTTATCACTTTCTCATTCCTGCAGCACACTGGTTCCCACCACTTCAAGAAGCAGAAATGTTTACAATGGTTCATGTAAATGTGACAGGTCCTGGGCTGACACAGCCCACCACTTGCTGAAAGTTTGTTAGGCTGGCAAGCGTGATACTGTGCTCTGGGCTCCACAGTCTGTGTACTTAACCACCTCTGCTGAGAGAGTTTCCTCTTCCTTCAGCCTTGTACTTTTCTAGTCACAGGTTTCTTGCCTAACATCTGCCTGCCCATAAAATTATTAACTAAGAAGCCATAGTCTTCTTTCATTAAGCTCCCAGTTTCCCTTCTACCAGGCTTACCAGATTTTTTTTTAAAATTTTTTAATCTTTTTGGTAGTGGTCTATTCTTTTCCCTCCACTGCCTCCTCTAGTTTTCTTACTTTTGAAGTCAAATCAGGTGGTTTCCTAGACCATTACACTTTTCTGCATTAAGGGGAAACAGGTTACCTCTGATACTAGAGATGGACGAGGTTCATAGGTCTTATTTTTTTTTCTCGCCCAGGTAATTCCATAAAACATCCCTCCCGCAGCTTCTAAGTGGAAAGGGTCAAGGTTTCCATGATGACAAAAAATGTAAAGTCTGTTTGATCTTAGAAATTCTGATAAAGCTTTCTCAGTGCTTAGAGTGAATTTCATGGTTTTAAACATTAAAATTGAAATCACAGCACACAGAAAGTTTTGGCTGGAATTTTTCTATTTGTTGAAGTAATAAAAAGCTAAATCCCACATTTTTATAATAGAAAGTGTTGCAAAACTGAGTCTTCTGAACTGGTACAGTTTTGAAGGAGCTGTATTTCCGTGTCTGTTTAATTCCCAGTTGGATTCAAGATTCTTCAATGAGGTAAGTTCTCTGAGGGGCAGGTAACTGCTACTCAATTAAATTGTCAAGGGAGGACAGGTTGTAGCAAATGGGAAAAAGCCCAAAACCAAAACAAACCCAAATCACCGACAGTTGCCGCAAAGGACATCTGTCTTTGAACGGGGGAAAAAGTTGCTAATTTGAGACACAAGCTTACTGTGATCATTCAGGTAATGACATTAAATTATGGTTAATGCAAGTAATTGTAGTTATTTAGTTATGACATAATTCAGTGCAGTCAGACTCAGCCATGAGACCTGTTTGGTGTCTTGCCCATAGAGAGGGAATGAGCTCACACATGGCGTTGTCTACATCTCGTGTGAGCCACTGCATACAAATCTGGCCCAGAGACTCTGGTGCTTCTCACACAGCTGGAGAGCTCATGGAAAGTGTTTGAAATACGAAAAGGAAGCTGTGTACCTTGCCTTCTTGCCAGTGAAGGTTTGTCCTGGGAGTACTTTTTCCAACATCATGTCTGATGGCATTTACAATTCCTATGCGCTGCTCTGCTTTTTATTCTTTCCTCCTAACTATTATGCCACAGCCTAATACTTCCCCTTATCAGGATATTTTTCTAATAACCATTCAATGTTTTCATTTTCAATAACATATTTATATGGATTTTTTTCTAATTATAGCTACTATAGCTACTATTTTTCTTATCTGGCCTAAACAGAGAGGATTATTTTCTCCTTATTTTTGTCATGTGATGCCTCAATCAGAATTGCATTGCTTTTTTTGTTTCCCTGTCATATTACATAGTAATCTAATTTATTCTGAATTAAAAGATTCAGGTCTCTATTGGGATCAGTGCCTTTCAGGTTCTTCTCACCCAGAGGCTAATAGTTAAATTATTTTTCCCAGATGTATTAAAATCTAATCCTACAGACTTACATAACTACTTGTTTTTATTCCTTGTGAATATTCTTATTGAAGCAGATAGGACTCCTCAGAGTGCATAAGAATGTACTTGTGATATCAGTCTTTTATTAAAATCAATCTTGATTAAAAGTAAAAATGATATCATTATATCAGCTGCTAAGTCTCTTAATGCTTTGATGAACAGGTGTTCATACTTTGTCTTAGTTAAATATGTTATATCAATTTCTGAATAAAATGTTTCTAATTAAACAAAATGAATTGTTTAATATATATTGCTTTTAAGAATGTTTATATCTCTCAAGGCATTTTTATTTTTCTGAAACGAGAATGTAAATCTACAGTTCTAACAAAAATTCTGCTTGTTTTCTTTAAAGAAGTTAAAATAATTTTTTCCCTCTTCATGCATTATTTAAAGCAGCCAGATGCTTTGGGTATTCTGGTTGCCTTTGGAAGGAAACTAACATTTCCTATTTAGGTTTATAATTGAAACTGAAATATCTAGGTCTCTCATAGTTAGTGTACTTTATTGCTTTCTGTCTGATTAAACACATTAGACTGAATTATCTTTACAACTCCCCAGTTTTGGTTTCTCTAATATTCTAGACTACTTTGTTGACGTATATTGTCTTCTGTGTCTCTAAGAACTGTCATTTCTCAGCAGCTTGGAAAAGTTTACTATTTTGGCCCCATTTCTTTTTTCAATTATTTTCTTGCTAAAACCTTTTGGTATGCACTGGCTCATCCACGGTTTTAGGATTCAAAGCAGGATTTAATATCTGTGGCCCATGTTACATGACAGAATCAAATTTTTTCTAGCAATGGTGCCCCTCTTCTCTAAATCCCAGAGTTTATGTAAAATTCTGATTTAATTCTAGCATGTCTGCTTGAACCCTGATTCAACCATTCATTCTTGCTTTGCAAATCTCTAAAACGTGTGTGTAGTAGAATGTTTGCTGAATAGACAAGGATGAAAGGATTTGGTTATGTTTTGTTGTGCTACTTTATAAGAAAGAATAGCTGAAGATTAACTAATAAGGGAATCCCTTGAGAGTTTTGATAGTTCTTTGGAATGTCACAGCTTTTACATCTTGAAACACTTTGGATACCAGGTGAAGAATGTGACAACAGGAAATTGAACAAGTTAGATAGCTGGCCCTGAATCCAAGGATTTTATCTCCACTAAGATTATAAAGATACAGATTAAATCTCTTTATGCTGACCTGTTTGCTGGATTTTTCATTCTACCAGCTCTGCCTATGGAAGGAAACAAATTTTTCATCTTCTATTCTCTTTGGAATACCTCAATCAAGCGAGACTTTTCTTTCAAATATTCCTGTTTTTCCACCATGCTTATCTGGGTTCACTCTAGAGAGAGTCAGTGACAGATTTTCTAGGAAGTCAGGGTACCAGGTAAGACCAGGTCTTACCCTGCAGTCTGGTAAGGGTATTTGTGACTATGACCAGAAAGACAAAATATATCCCTACTCTGTCAGTGTGAATGTCTGCTAACCAACAGTAGCCTGAGGAACAATACACGAAGAAAGTCAGCATTTGGTATTCTCTAGAATATTCTTTCAGCTTCCGGTTGTTCGTGACAGATGGACTTACAGATTGAGGGGTGTCTTTGCATTTAATAGCTCTTGGTGATTTTTTTTTTTTTTCCTGTGATATTAACCTGTTAGTTTTGAACCTACCCAGACTTTTAGCATTGGTGACCCTCAGTAGCAACAAATTCTACACCATGGGGTCAGACAGAGGAGATAAAGGAAGGTGGTTTATTTCTTCAGACACCTCCAGTCGAAAGAAGCTCCTCTCTTGACAGACCTCCTGGTTTCCTCTCTAGGGGGCTAGCACCTCAGTTCTACTGCTGCAGTCTTTGTTATAAATACACCCACACTCTCACACATGGACTATGCACACAAAACTTGCCATGCTTTGGTGGCCAGCATTCAATTTCAATCAGCTCTGTCTGTCCAGATCTTTTTGTATCAGATTGCAAGCCTTAGTCTATCAGCTGCCGGATGAATTCTCTGGGGTAGCTGAAGGAGAAATGAGCCAGCTTCTGGCCCTGCCCTATTAGAGACCAGGCTGTGTCACTATGGTTCAAAGCCAATTGCTTCATTCCCACTGCAAAACTGTCTCTGGGAGCAGACCTTACCAGAGTGAAAGTGAGATTTGCTTTTTATTATTTAAAAAATAACAAGTTATGGGTGTTTTGGGCCAGGCTGGCTTGGACTGAGTTGCCCAGTTTTAGACACTTAGTCTAGGACCGTTCTCATTGGCCTCTCCTTGGTCAGCAGAGTTAGTTAATCTGCTCAAAGGAAATCTGGACCTCTTCTATCTAGGCTTCTCTTCCAAATTATTCTGTAGCAGCTTGCCTTTTCCTACTGACTCTAAAGAGTGTGAGGAAACTGGAAAACTAACTTGAACATTGAAATCCATTAAGTAAAATTAGGCATAAATAAGTGTAGGCAAAGGAGAACATGAGATGTTGAGCCTCGCAGAGTATGAGGAGCTTTCAAATGTGTTAATTATCTGATCTAGATTGTATTTATGGGATCTAAGTCTAGTAGTACAATAATGACTAAAGCTAGCTCTGAGCTTTTTGCATAGTAGCTCCTGACATGATGTCTGATGTCCTTCATCAGATTCTGCTATGCAGTCCAGAAGGAGATCTCTCTTTTTAGCATACATTTGAAATATTTTAATCATGCATTACTTCATTCTCTGCTCCCAGCTAAACATCATGTGCTCTTCTTTATTGCACTTGCAGGATAAAAACTTCTGTGAAAGCAGAGCCCTCCTTGTTTGCTGCTGTCATACCTTGATATTCTAATCTCAATTCTGCCTCCTTTATCCTTTTAATAATTCATTATAATGTAATTTATATGTGGTAGCAAAAAAGGTAGATCATAGCACAATGACAATTTAGAAAGTTAAAGTTTAATTACTATTCATTCACTGTACATTAAGTCTACTGAAAGAGCAGTATACTGGATTGATTGATCTCTATTAACCTGTGTAGGAGAAAAAGTTTAGGCAAGTACATTTGAGCCTTGTTCTGACTTTCAACATCACACCATAAATTAGCTGTACTGTGTGATGCTGCAGATGGTATATGTGCTATTTTTATTGTCACAGTTTTTTGCTCTTTAGATTTAGTTTTCTTATTGCCCTTTATAATCACTGGGCAATTGGTTTGAAAAAGTAAAACACTCAAGCCCACAGAGAGAATTTTTTAATGGTATATATTTTTGCAAGGATGAGCTGATCAAAGGCACTGAGAAATGAAACTTTGAAATGAGGCGCATATCTCAAATCAAGAAGGCAGTAATTCTGCAGTTGCCTGGTGATGTTGGCAGGAGAAGAAATGCAAGTTATTTCTTTGTTAATGATACCTTTTCTCTAAATAGCTAAAAACTTGACACTGTTCATCTATGAGTGTCCCACTGAAAAAGCTCTCCTGTCAAGAGAGAGAATAGTTGGAAAATAGACAAGAATTGCCTTGCAATTCTGTGATTTAAGAAAATGTATTACATAAACGATATTTCTCAAAAGCTATCAGCAGCAAGATATGGATTATTTCAGTTTCTGTATAAAGTTATGCAAAACATTATTTTTGTGTTTTCAAGACCTCTGCTCCTTCTACATCTTGCTGTACCACTCCTATTTGGCATTTTTGGTCACTGCTATGGTCAGCTGAAAAGCTGCCTGATGGAAAAGGGAGTGCAGGTTGACAGCCAGGTGAACATGGGCCAGTGCATGCCCTGGAGGACAGGAAGGCCAATGGGGTCAGTGCTGGTATTTGGGGGGACCTGCCATTGTGGGGTGCCCATGGGACAAGTGTGTGAGTGCTGTATATGTGCAGTGAGCACTCAGCAGGACCAGCCTGTGAGTCAGGGACCCATGGGATGAGTCAGGGTGCCAGGATCTGGACAGGGGTGTTGGGCAGGCAGAGGGACCATGCTGGTGCTCAGGGGATCTGCCATTGTGTGTGCACTTGTGAACCCAGGGAGTGTGGAGTTTGTGCTGCACTTGTGACCCTCTGCCTCTGCCTGCCCAAGAAGAGGAGGGGACGTGTGCCTGTGTGCCTGTGCCTGGTGTGAGTCCTGAATGTGGGGCTGCTGGAGGCTGTGCCTCGTCTGTGGCTCTCTGTGTGACCGGCTGTGTCCGTGTCTTCTGTCCAAATTATGTGATCAGCTTCACTGCTGGCTGAATCTGCAAAGGGGGACAGCAGAAGCCTCAACCTTTAGCCTGGCAGACCCCAGGTCTCTGGGATACTGGGCTGGGCTCCAGCAGCCAGACAGGAGGGGTCTTGAGCCAGGGTGGCTGGAGGAGGTGACCACTCTTAACTTCCCTTAACATTACAAGGCTGACCCTTGTGTTTGTATAGGCTAAGCCAAATCTATTGAGTGCAGATAGGCAGAAGCTGTATGGATACATCTGCATTTCCTCCCCCCTCCTACTTCAGGTTTTGAGCAGGAGGAAAGATGGTCTTTCTCTTTCTCAGACAGGTTTTCTCTTCTGGGTTGAGCAGCAACAAAAATAGGAGCTGAGGTTTGGGCCAACTTCTGTTTCTGTCTGATCACCATGCCCTTTTGTTTTACATAGGGCCTTCCAGACAACTTGCCAGAAGCAGAAAGGGGAGTGCTCCTATTTTCCAATAGAGATGCCTTAAAGTCTATCTGGAATTACTATTCATGAGCTTCATCTCTGGGTGGTCAGGGGATAGTGTGATCTGACTGGTTGGCCAGCAGCATTCACAGAGACCCTCTGGACAAGCACTTTGTGGGCTGGTTTTGGTCTGCTATCCGCACTTCAGTCATCCCTGCTCTGTTGCCTTAGGAGTAGTAACTATTATGTCTCAACTAAGATTACCATGAGGATGGATCTGTCAAAACATTAGCTTTAAGAACTAAGTTTCTTTTTCATCTTTGAACATCCAGTTGCTGCTAGAGACATATTTCTGTTGTTTCTTACCTTGCACACACTTTAGAACACCAGACTTTTTTTCCAAGAAACTGCATGATGAACTATGTTTTCTTTTTAAAAAGTTTTTTTTTCATAAAATTACTTACCATCTCCTTAAACTGCTTTATATCCAGCGCCTGGGTGAGAACATGCTGCAGCTGGAAATCTGAAAAAGGTCATTTAGGCTGAAACATTTGCTGATAGGTGTTTGGGGATTTTTCTGTGGTACTCAATATATAACAAACAAGATGCCATCTTATCATATGAAACTGCCAGAAGTGAAAGTGCCTAGAGAAATAAGAAACAGAGGTGTAGTAAGTGAATCATCTCTTTGTCAGACAGTAAATTAATTGCTAAGATCTTTTACAGACTGCTCAAGGTCTATCTTCTTTGTTTCCTTCAGGATGATTCAAGGAAACTCATTTCTTCAAAACAACATTTATAATTTCCCCTTTAACTGAAAGATACTTGCAGTATGCTAAATTGTTCTCTGCAAAGAACAAACAGGAGGGAAAGAAAAAAAAGAAAGGAAAAGAAAAGAAAATAAAAGCAAACGAAATATTATAGGAGACCAAGCAACTTAGAAGCCTTCTGTCAATGAGAAGGGATTAAACTTGCATCAAGGATTTAACACATTGATGGGGCACAAGGTACAGCTGAATCCTAAAGAATACATTAATAGTACATAAAAAACAAATCTGTTATAATTCTCAGTGATCTGCACAATTAAGGCAGCAACATTAATGCATTTTCTCCTGTGCTGGCAGAGAGTGCTGCATGAGTAGCTTCATTAGTATGCATTGTTGCATGAACTGATTCCCTTGTGTTGCTGTAGACTGTCACTGGCAGCCACAGGAGGTCTAGAAAGTTATACAAGTATGGGTCATAGAATGATTTTTAATTACATGTGGCAAATAACAAGAAATCTAAGTTTCTTTTGGAAGTAATATCATTCTATTGACAATGCAATGACGCTTTAATTCAAATTTCCAAATATTTTGCCTTGTAATTAATATTTTCAGTCTGTGGAAATATCTATTAAAGCAATGTAGATATATTTAGTTATATCTGAATTTTTATTTTTAGAGGTTCATTTTCCTACAAACCAAAATGCCTTTGATTTCACAATATTTGTGATACTTCTTTGTGAACTTTCTTGAGAACTGCATGTCCTGTGCATGCCTGTATCTATTTATTCTGCTTCTAAAATCATCCTTCCTGAGTTAGTCTTTTGATTTATTCCTGTGGCAGTTGTTTCTGAGAATTTGTTAACAAATATGAATATGAGTCATCTAGAAAAGAACAAGATTCCTTATGGCATGTAAAATTTTGAGTAACAATTCTTGCAGTCATATTTTAGCACTTTACGCTGTTATGTGCTTACTGTTACTTTTAATCAGAATTTCAGAACTTTTCTAACCTAAGCCAGGGCGAAGTTCATGTTGTAAACTCCTGCTCTTAGGACTTTTGTTCAGGTATGCATACATAAGTATGTAAATATATATATATATCTACACATTAGTAGGCATATATATATATGTATCTGTATATCTTTAGTGAAGGGAAAGAATTTTAAAGGTCTGCCTTATTCCTATTCAAATTCACTACGGAACTTTTCTTTTATCATTATGTTTCAGCAGGAGAAGCCATAAGGTCTCAGAGTGACTTCTTTGCAATTTAAAATGAATCAAGCACCTTTAAGAGCTGAGGTATAATCATATCTTTGACTTTTCTGCTTTCATCACATTGATTTTCCAGATAGAAATTGATTATGCAAATCAAGTATTTCAGCTTATTAGTTCATATCAGTATTTTTCTTTAATTACTCCTTGCAGCATTTAAAGGAACATTTTATGAATCTGCAGTGAAAACAGTACTTTCATCATCCTTAATTTTCCACACAATCAGCGTTGCTGAAACACAGTAATGCACCACTTCCTATGACTAATTTTTCACATGGAAATGTGTCCTACTGTGGTCGTGCATCTACACTCTATGATAGATAAAACCAATGTCAAGAATTCCACTACAGTGTGTTCTGTCAATCGGTATCTGTTAATCTGTCAGCTGAAACTTGAAGCATGACTGGATGTGCTCCGTGGTGTGGATCTGTAAAACACATTAGCAATAGTTTACATTCAGTATTTGCAGCATTCTCAGTCATTACAGTGTGTGTTGTTGAATGCATATTAAGAATAATGTGTTATGCTCTGCTAACTTTTAACATACTGGTTGACACTTTCACCCCGCCAAAACACTTTCTAAAAGCTGCTGCCTTTTCTTTCTTTGACACAATATGAAATACAAAATGCCAAAACCCATCCTCACAAAATATTACAGGTTTGATTTAGGGTCTCAAAAGCTACATAGTCTCTGTGTTGCTCAGGGGGTTTGTAATAAAGATACCTAGCCTTTAGCTGGAGATTGTCACCTCACTTTATTATCATCTGAAAACTGCATGGCAGCTTATGCAAATTGAGTTGGTGGCTTCAGTCCTGCTCCCAGGGGACAGATACCCACACCATAAAACTGCCTCAACAGTTGTTACTGGGTGTGTTTGATGAACCTCTTGCATGTACAGAGTGTAGAAAAGTGATATTCTGTGAGCAGTTCTGAAAGTGAATATCTTCAACACCCTCCTGGGAGTGGTCCCATCAAAGTGGATTTAAGACACGTTTCAGAAAAACAAGGGAAGCGTTCATTTCCCTGTACTTGTCTGACCCCCTTCAGGGGTGGGTAATCATTTTGTTTTCTGCATCTGAAAATCCACACATTTAAGTACATTTATTTTGATAAGAAACAAGAAGACACTGACAATGTGCTCAAGTGCTTGGATGCTCATTTTCCATGCTTCTAAATCTCTCATCTTCTTGTGGACTCCCTTGGGCACCTTTGTCCAGGTCAAATCTACTTTTAGGATGGTGGGGAGCTGGGATAGCCCTGAAAAGAAGGCATATGATCACACATCTGTGTGACCAGAAATCAAGCTGTAGTGGTTGAAAACAAAGAGCCACTGGTACTTCAATGACATTCCTAAATGCATCTTTCCTATTTCTCTGTAATGTTTTGCAGAGGCTGCAGCTGCTTCTGGCATGGGTACCATATTCTGTGCTCTGCAGAGGTTCTAAGATCCCTCAGTCTTTTTAGTGCCAATAAATATGATAATCAAACAGTCTAATAGGATGAAACTATAACAGCAGCAGCTTAATGCTTTGGAGACTTCTTCCCCTTCTCTTCCACCACACACGTTAAGTCTCTCCAGAGCTAGAAGTAAGCTTGAGTTTGCTGCACAAATGCTCCTGAATCTTGATACCTTGTTTTAACTCAGAAATTTTCACTGTTCTGCTTGGCTAATTTTAATTTTTCGATTTCCAGCCTCCTATCATTCCTTTATTTCTGGACTCTGTTAGTCTATTGTTCATTGCACCATGGATCACTGTAGGGTTTTTCTGGTGGGCTCAACCATGTCTTATTTGTAGCAGCTTTTTTTCTATATTAAGTCCTCATAATTTCTAGGCAGGTGGCAGCTGTTGTTAATAAGGGAGTTTTTCCTCTTGTGCTATTTTGAGCATCAAGTAATCACAGAATTACAGAATCTTGGTGAGTTTGGGGTTGGAACAGACCTTAAAAAATCATCTAGTTCCAATCGCCCAACCATGGATCAGGACTCCTTCCACTAGGCCAGGTTGCTCAAAACCTATCCAACCTTGCTTTGAACACTTCCAGGGATGGGGAGTCTACAACTTCCCTGGGCACTGTATTCCAGTGTTTCACTACCCTCACAAGAAAGGATTTCTTCCTACTATTTAATATAAATCTATCCTCTTTCAGTTTAAAGCCTCTCCTCTTTTCATTCCATGAATTTGGAGAAAGGCCCAGCTCTATTGTAGCTCCTTTAGGCAGCGGAAGGAGATGTAAGGTCTCCTCAGGGCTTTCTCACCTCCAAGCTGAATAACCCCAGCTACCTCAGCCCGTCTTCATAGGAGACATGTTCCAGTCCTCTGGTTATCTTTGCAGCCCTCCTCTTGTACCCAATGAGTCCATGTTCTTCTTATGCCAGTGGCCCCAGAGACCAGATTTCTTGGATCATCATGGTCTATTTGTAGCATTTTGTTGTATGATACACCTACATCACCAAGAGCACAAGTCTTTTCATTCAAACTGTACTAGTTTGAAAATGAACCAGTGGGAGGCACTAAGTCAGAATAACAATTTAATAGGGAAATCAAAAAGAATAAAGGCAGAAAACACTGGTTCAAACTGACAGAGTCAGGATACAACCTGACACCCTGTTAATTAGGGTGGCAGTAGCAGTCCAATAAAACAGTGGCTGCAGTCCTCCTGAAGTGGTGGATGTGGTTCTGTTGAAGCAGTGATCCTGTAGAAGGGTCTGCTCTTCCTCAGAAGGTCCAGTGGTGGCTATGCAGCTCCTGTCCTCTGGGAATCCAGTGGAAAGGTTGTCTGTGGTGTTTGGAATCTCAGGTTATATCCAGTATGGAATGGTTGGTTCCTCCCTCTGGGTGGAGCCTCTCACAATGGGATGATGAGTCAGAGGCCAGGTGTTGATGGGCTCATTAACAGAAGATAGTCTGGAGGGAGGAGGCAAGGAAACACTGCCCCACCTGGTTTGAACAGCTCATGAGGGTGGTAATAGAATTCACTGCAACCCAGGACAAGCTCCTACCTTAGGTCCAGAAGCTAGACATTCCCCTTATGTCCCTCAAACAGCCAGATCTACTTATGTCTTGAGGACACTTAACACCATTTCTTTTCCTTGCAAAGCTTAGACATTCTATCCTTATTTTGGAAAGGAAAGAGAAGTAATCAATCAATCCTATTACAGCCTAGTGATTACCTCACTCATCCCAGAAATGAGAGAGCTGTCTTTTGTTGCTGTGGCTGTCTGAAGAGTCTCCTCACTGGAACAGTTCCTTTCTGCAGGTTTTATGCTCAGTTGCAAGGGGACTTTCCCCCACTTTGTGCTTGATTGGTCTAATTAGGCAAATTCACATCCTTTATTATACTCTTTACTTAAGGATTTCCCTGGCTTGCAGGACTCCATCTTAACTCTCTGGTTTACAGTAAAGGTGATTATGCAATGCTTGTTAGATTGTAGTTCAAAATGCAGTGTTCTTTGAAACACACTGACTAATGAATGAAACGACTTGTGCTCTTGGTGATGTAGGTGTATCGTTTGCTGCGTTCAGGTTTGAAACTGAGCCCACTGGACTGATTGGTTTTGTGATATGAATCTTCCCCAATTAAATGAACCATGACCAAAGAAGAAGTTATATTGACTACCAAAGTGTGAGTTTTTGGTTTGGTGAATTATGTTCTGAATGAGAAATAGGGATGAAATTTGAGTAGCAAAGTTCAAAAGCTGTGGCAGTTGACTATTTTGAAGTAGATGATGAATGACCATAACCAATGAAAGTGTATGTAGTATTTGTGAACAGTCTTTGACTACTATTTAGTTCAAAGTTATAATACTGATTTTAAAAACCAGACCATACTCTCTTATTTTAAACCAACCTTTTTTTCACCCTTCAGTCCTAAGGAAAAGAGCTATATAATGAAAGAAAAATAGCATTTGGAGTGGTAACAAGATGGTGGTTGTAGTAACTCTGGTTCTGGGTATAATTTATGACATTTCACTGGCCTGAAAGTGAGAAGTGTCTTATGAAGTCTCTGTGGGAATGAGTTGGTTGCTCTCTACCTAATTTATTAACTGCAAGAAAAAGATGTTGTAGTGTTCTGCTTCTGGGGATCAGTCTGAGATCCAGTAATTAAATAAATACTTACATATACTGTATAGAATTTCACTAGGATATTGAATCAAGTTACATCTCACAGAACAAAGGCTGTAAGCATGTAATGTGGTAGTTTCTTCCTGTGACACTGGAACTGTGTTCTTTCCACTTCTCTTACTTTTTTAACTGTGATGAGCCATCATCTATCATGCTGTCCTTGGTGAGTGTCTACCCGCTGCTCCTCAGTTTTTAATGAAAATGAGTGAATAGCTAACCTGAGAGGTACCTATCAGGCTCTAATACTTTTTTTTTTTTTTTTTTTTTTTTTTTTTTTTTTTTTTTTTTGTATTACCT
>VWZQ01003333.1:604707-649378 GCA_013397015.1 Myiagra hebetior
TTTACATCAATTTATTGATATTGGCCTTGGGTCTTTTTGATTTATCTGAGTCTGCCTCAACAGACAGATTGACCATTTGAGCACATTGACTCCAAAAATGACCTCATCACTTGGGAAATCTTGAGGTGCAATCCGTGCTGTAAATGGCATGGGGGGAATGGTGGAAAGAGCTCTGCAAGTCCCATGAAAAACGGTAACAATGCTACATAAACATGGCCCTGACACCTTGAGAAGTACAATATGTTAAAGGAGTGAGAAGTAATGTGTTGTCAACTGCACAACACTATGTACATAAGGAGACTTTCTAAATTTAGTAGGGTAGAAATGAAAGAGGCATGTTCAGGCTTGCAGGAACTTTTGTGTTTATCACTTTGCTACTAGTAAGCTTCACATACCTTTTCAACAGTTTTTGGGGAGTAACTGTATCCCCTCATTTAATGGGGTCACAGAATGATTGAGGTCAGAAGGGACCTCTGTAGGTCATCTGGTTCAGCCCATCTGCTCAAGCAGGGCCACATAGCACCAGTACTCCAGGGCCATGTCCAGATAGATATCGAAGATCCCTAATGATGGAGACTCCCTGGGCAATCTGTTGGAGTGCCTGCCTGTTACCTTCTCTGAGTTTACAGTAATAACACAACCAGCCCCTTTTTTCAATGCTTGCTGCACTGCACTCTTGTTAAGCTGTTTGTACTGGGACTTTAAAAAAACTTTTCAAAATCAGACAGTTATTGGGACATATCTATGAATATGTGACTTGCAATCAAAAAGGGAAATTATAGGAGTGAGGGATGATACATATGGAGACATCAGCCAGGTAAAAGTTGAATGTGCAATGTTTAAATTTTTGTAGTACAACTGAGGAATGTCACATCTGACTCTTATGTGGCTGTTTCTAAACCACTAGATCCTTTCTTTGACTGGTTAGGAACGTAGCCTTTTCAATTATCTTACTTTTTTTTTCCTGTTTCTACTTATCATTGCCTACTGCACTTTTCAGTTTTTTAGGAAAGTTCTGTTATCTCTCCCACTGTGGTGGTATCCGAGATTTATTTGTAAATTCTGCTGCCACATTTTCAATTAAGTAACACCACTTCAGAGTTATCTTAACACTAAGTGCTGGTGAAATTCGATGCACGTACCTTTAGGTTCTTAGCTTTTAATTAACAACCCATTTCAAATTGTTCTACATTTCTTACAGGTGAATTGTATTGTGGCTTGTTGAGTCAATCATTAAGAGGTTCTGGATTATTAAACTCTTCTTGTTTCTCACTTTATGAGATGTTGCATTTTGTGGCTGGGAGGGCAAATGACAGATGGGTTTAACTCAGTTTAAATCATAACATTACATAAGTTACTAAATATATCCAATATGTTATTTTTTCTGGTTAAGTCACTTCCCTGTCAATCATTTTTGTTATCTCATAAGTCTGTCATTTTTGTCTGACATTGTAAGTTAGCTACCTTTAAAAGATATATTGATCCACTACACTAAGTACACTTTGAACAAGTGACACTAACCTTAACTATATTGTAATTTCTTGTGCAGCATTGATCCATTAGCAGTCTCAGGAAGTCTGTAAACCCTATCCTCAACCTACATCCATGAAGTGACTTTTCTTTTTTATGTTTTAAATAATAGAAAATAATCCCTCCTACAAAACATATGTAGGGAAAAGTAATCAATTTGTTTTTATACATGCTTCATAAATGAAGTCAGTTTCTATCTGTCTCCTTCACGTCAGTGGATCTTTGCAAGCACCATTGCTGTGCTGTGTTATCAATAATTATGACTCCCTATCACAGTATAGTTAACCTTTTTGAGACAAAATTAGATAGGTTACTCAGAAAAACTATTTTTCTTTGGAAAACTTACTTTATCTAATTGCCAAAAGAGATTAGCTGGCTTAGAAATCTTGTTGGAAGATATAAATACAACATTATTGTAAGACTCTGAACTGCATGTTTTCTTAATGAGCCCCCAGTTTTATTATTCTTTCATCAAATGCCTGTCTGGAAGTTGCTGCCATCACTCTTTCCCTTGGCTAGTATTTTGAACTGGAAAAAAAGGGAAAGAAAAATGTTAAGAAAATGAAGACTCTGAAGAGATTTTATTTGGTAGGATGTCCACAGACATGTTATTCCTGTCCTTTCATATAGCTATCTCCAGGCACTGGAGATACTATGTTGTTATCAGAATGGTGGTAGCACTTGGCAATGCCAAATTTTAACGATGCCAAATGTATACAGTTGAAGAGTAAGAAATGTGAGTTAATGAGCTACATAGTAAGTAGGGTGGGATGGCTAGTTTGAATTTGTAACAAGATGCTAGAAAAGCAGAGATCTCCTTTCTGACTCAGCCTGATATGTAAGTCAGGTGGGCATTAGCAGGGGTAGAAGAGGAGTTGTAGTGTTACTGAGTAGTAAAGGAAGATATGTAAGAGGAAAGAGGGTTCCTGTTAAAAGAAAAAGGAGTAACTCTGCTCAGGAAAAAGCTTACATGAAGATTCATATTTCAATAATTTGTTAGCTGTAAGGCCAAACACAGGAATTGTGTGAAGTTTTGGTTAGTTTCTGTGTTAGAAACAGGGTTAAAGTAATATCTGATTCGAGCTAGACAGGAATTGTGTAGCTTAGTAGGAAAGAAGTTTATATTTTTGGCCTAAAGCATGTAAAACAATCAAACACATCAACATGGAATGCAGGAGTGCCTATGCACTAATATTTGAAGATCCACCTGCACAGAATTTTGTAGACTACATTCACAGTCCAATGGGCAGATGAGAAGAGCAAGCAAACAGCCCTGCACCTCACTGTAGGGATTTTCAGCATATTAGTGTTTTGTTTTTTCACTTTTCATTCAATACATGGGCAAATTCTTTATAATATCCTCTTGGACATGAATAAAAATAAGGTAGTTACTGAAATTTATCTGACCTTAATATGGATGACCATGGATGACCTCTTCTTTTTGTGGTCTTTCTCAGAGAAGCAAAGCTCTATGGTGACCACAGTACTAAAACACAGGGATCTGATATATGATAATACTAGGATGATCCTGTAGAAGGAGCAAATGGGGTCATCTCCATGCTAAAAGACTATCACTACCTTAGAATCCCACTAATTAAGAGTTGTCTTTCCATACAGGACTATCTGCAGAAATATCATGCTTTCAGGGACATTTGGCTCAAACTAGGTGAAGTCTACAAAAAATGTTAACTGAATCAGAAAGAAAAAGTGGCAGATTTAACATGGAAGTTTCTGCTTTCCATATCCCAGAGGATACAGAATTTTGCAGAATTTTTCAGCTGTCTGTAGCTTGCATAACTGCCAGCTGCTGCAGAGATCAAAGGTTGGAAAGGAAGGACAATATGTAGATGTGTCATCTTAGACTTTGTGGTCCTAACATCTACATCGATGCATCAGTATATGTTTATAATTTGTCTCAGATGCACCAAATAAATACTGGATGGAGGCTGTTAAATTTATAAAAATCTGTATTAACTTTACTCAGACCCAACATTTCTAAATTTTAGAAAAAATAAGTACTTCCTAAAATTAATAATTTATATACTAATTAATAGATAATAAAATAGATTATATATATTATTTGAAATTATCTTAAAAATGGAAGCTGTCAGAAACTTTTGGTATTTTTTACTATATTGCAAATGCCTAAAATATGTTTTTTATTCATGTGATACAGCCTAGGTAGTTTACCAAGGTGAAAGGTCTGTATAATCCATGTCTTTCAAAGTGAAGAAAAATTACATGTCCTACTTAACCTAGTGTTCTCATAGACAATGGAGAAGAAATCTGCAGCAATGAACGACTCTTCATAGTCCAGTAGGTTTTTCAAAGAGTAAAGCTGATGTTAATACAAGTACTGATGAAGTTTGTGAAATATAGTTTGAGACTTTCTTGCGCTACTGCAATTTGGTCTTCTGGCACATCTGCCGCAGACCTGATGTATCCAAATGAAACTGAGTCAAGGTCTGAGAAAAATGTATATCAAAGGAGTAAAAAAGATTCCTACAAGTGGTTCTTTAGAGCCAGTCTACCAGAAACAAGTGGATGTGCCTGATTCTATGGCTTTGTGGTGAAGTATTTTGGGAAAGCACAGCTTAAATACATGTACAGTTAAAGGATTTTGTAATAGCAAGGTATGTGCACTTTGATGTAGAGGGAAGTTTGCAGAGGTATTATTAAAATGCAGGCCACACAAACAAGGTTGTTTTGAGATGATTTTGCAGGGACATGAGTGTTTGCATGTTCAAGTAATTTTTTTTTTTTTTTAATCTGTTGGTGCACCTTGAAGCAGAGATGCTTTTGTGCAGAAGTTCTTCACCCAGTGACCTATTTTTCCATGGTGAATAAAACATGTTGCCTCTCTGCATGAATCTTACCTAGTTCATTACAGCTGGAACAGCATTAAGCTAAGGAAATGTCCATAAAGAGCTGCATTAGAAATACAACTTAAGAGTGTTGACTTTCCATTTTGCTTCCAAGAGACACAGTCTGAGAATAGTATCAGGTTAAATCAGATCATTGAGTGTATTTGCAAATTTAGGGGATCTGCTATTTGAAACAGTTTTTATTGTTTGCATATTTATCTATCTGCATTTTTGATCACCATTTCTTTAAAAAAATCCCAACTAAAGAAGAAGGGCTGTCAAGATGTTGCTGTGTTTGCTACTAACTGTATATGTGGAGTTTTTCTCGTGTTATGGTGACATTTCCTCCAGGAAAACAAGTGCTGGTCTCTATCCTTCACTAGTAGAGCATGTGACTCATTCTGTTATTTCCTGCTACCTTGATAGCTGAGGGGAAGGTTTTGATTAAATTTAGATTAGTCACTGGGTTTGTTACTATCATTGTGCTCATTTCTGTCTTACCAGGAGAGAACTCTGATGTATTTAGATATCTAGGGGCAAGGACTGAACAGATTATATACTGACTTTAACGGATGAGTAATAATCAGTTTCAATCTAATATATGATGGACAGCTCTGTTACTATAAATACAAAGTGTCCCCCTTTGCTACCAGTTAGTCTGCTGGCTATTTTAAGTTTGAACATATTCTAAGCCATTCCTTCTGGTGTAAGTGCTGTTTCACTGAACATGTCTCAATGTTGTAGCTGTATGGAACTGTTATTCAGCTATTTTTACCCAGATTTTGAGGGAGGAAGAGGAGGTGAGGAAGGACTCAGATCTTTCAAGAAAAAAATGTGAGAGTTCTATAAAAGAAGTTACTACTGAAATACCCTCTAGACAAAAAATTCACTTTTCTCTATGGGGAGAATTTCACAGGAGAAAAGAAAAGCACTTGAAATGGCACATTCAAGTTCTGTAACTGAGTGGGAAGAAATGCGATCAGATGCTTCCTTGAAAGTGTGTTGTACCCAGCTGTTTACATAAAAGCTGGGGATGCAGCAGCCCTCCTTGCTAAGTCATGTCACATTGTTCTGCAAAGACTTTATGAAACCATAGCTCTCAAAAGAAATTTGTGTTGAAGGACACATATTTTGACAGTACAATTGATCACATTTTGCATCATGTTTGAGGATTGTTATCTTGTTTTTTGAAATCTTATACCATGCTAATGTTTCTGCTATTTTTTCCCTACAAGGTCTTTGTCTCAGCCCTCAGTGCATTTTTAACTGTCAACAGGATAAGTTACTTGTGTTCTTGGACACATAATCAGGAACCACAGAGTTACACATCAATCAAATATGCCACTTATACATGTATTTTCCTGGTGACGTTTCATCCTTGCTTATAATTGGGAAAGAAAGGAAGAGGCTAAGGAGATTTCATTTGGCCCTTGGCTCTTCTCCAACAGAAATTGGACAGAAATGGATCTGGAAAGTATTTGTTGACAACTATTGTCAGCTGCTCAGTGAGGAAAACAATAAGAATTTTGAAACATTTTTGTTAATTACCAAAGCCCTTTGTTTACTAGATTCAACACCTGGTTTATAGAGATTTTTCTCTGAGAATAGCTCTTTAGTTCTGGCTTTCTTACTTCAGACTTGAACACTTTAGCCTCCAGGGCCTGGTGTCTCCTTCCGTTTCTGGGAGGTGGATTTCACTTGCCTCCTTATAATTCATGTTCAGTTCCTCTTGGAGGTCTCTATTGCCCTACATCTCCTTGCTATCTCCTTTATGCCAGTGGTTGCAGCCAACAGACTCCTTTGCTTTATTACAGTGATTCAGAAGTCGCATACTTGTACGACCTTGCTGGCTTAGATGCCCTGTGGGATGAAGTTCCTGATCTGAGGAGTTTAGATATGAAGATGATAGGTGTGTTACGAATACCTAAGCTGTAGGTTTTTTGATTCAAGTCAACCTTAAATCCACACCTGCATCTTTTGTATTTAGGGGGTACATAGAAGAAATAAAATACTATGCACTACTATTGAGTAATTTATTTATAGCTCATCTGATCAGAGGGTTATTAGGTCTTTGTTATATCAAAGTTATAAGAAAGAATCAGGAAAAAAGTCTAAAATAGGATTTTAGATTAATTTAGGTGAAAAAGTTATTGCTGGTTTTTGTTTTTAGATTAAAATGTTTGAGTGCTCTTGGTAGGAATTGGTTTTGTGTAAAAGAATCAAACTTTTACTCAGAAATTGATTTTTTTCCCCCTCTAAGGAGCTAAAAACGTTAAAATCTATTACTCATATGCACTGACATTCAGTATTAATTTTATGTCCCACTATATTGCTTTCTTCAGGGAAAAACTAACATCCATTTGTTGATCAGTGACATACAGTCAGAACAAGGTGCATGGCTGCTGATTAAATAACAAGCACATTTGGATTTTTTTTTTTTTTTATGGGTGCTGACAGTAGCTGCTGCTGCCTGACAGTCACTTAAGGGTGCTTTGCTTGCTGCAGTATTAGACCAGCATTGCTCAGTGTGTACTTTCGGCCAACAGCCCAGATTTTTTCGAAAAGAATCACCTCCTTCTTTCATGACTGAAAGTAAAGAGTATGGAGGCTCTTTCCCCAGATTTGATATTAAAATCTACATTCACATTTATCCCAGCTCAGCTAGGCATCTTTGTTAGATAGCCTGAGTAGGAGGAGGGGAGAAAATGAGTGAGAGACAGAGCTTCAGAGGGCATTCAGCTCTTACGTGTGAGTGAGTTGTTTCTGGGAGATGCTTTCTCTCCTCCATATGCCAAAGAAGTTGTGTCCAAGTTAGCTGGAATGGTTACAGCTCCTACTTCATGTGCTTCAGGTACTGGACATGAAGCAGGGCTAAAGATTGTTTCTGAGCCTCCGAAGCAAAAGGCCCAGGACACAGGTGTTGTGAGAGTGTGACCTAGGTTACAGCATAGATGTATTCTATGACCACCAGCTGTGGGCCATTAGCTGTTATCTCCTGCTATGACCCACCCCTGATAACAGACAATGGGCCAGCAAGAAACCACTGCATGACTCATGGACTTATCCTATTGTGAGATGCTCCGCCCAGGAGGGAGGAGCCAAGCATTCCCACCTGGATATAACCTGCCCTTGGAAGTGCCTGAGTTAGCCCTGTCTGCTGGGTTCCCAGAGGGTGAGAGCTACCACTGGACCTTCAGCTGGAGACCAGACCTTCCACAGGATCACTGCTTCAACTGAGCTACTTCATTTGGGCTGCTACCACCACCCTAACAGGGTGTCAGGTTGTATCTGACTTTGTCAGTGCTTTTTCCTTGTATTTCACTTATTTTTAATTTTTTCCTATTAAATTTTAATCCTGACTTTTGATCTCCCACTGGTTTGTTTTCAAACCAATGCACAGTGTCTGCACTGCATCACTGTGTGTGACACCTGCATGGGCCAAGGCAGCTCTGAGCGCAGGTTAAGACAACTCACTTTCCAGCAGGGCTGCTCGTTCAGCCACAGCCCTACACTGCTCTGCTTTTCCACCTTCCAGTTCTGGGAGAGCTTTCCTAGGAGCCTGGCGCTCCTGTTGGCACATAGTGTGTGTTGCCACATGGACCTCCTGGAGGATTTCTCTCTCAGCTCCAGAAAGTTACTACGAAGGGTGGCATGGGCTCCTTTTTCTCCTTGACTACACCCATCTATGTTCAAACACTTGATGGCAGTTTGCATTGCTGCCTCAGTGGCAGCTTGACCTCTCCAAGGCAACATCCATTTGGCTCAATAGTCTCTTGTGATACTAAGCCTTCATACAAAACTTCAAAACACTCATACTTAGCCAAAACTCACCCACAAGGATTTTTTTCTCTGTTTTTGGTTGGTTGCTTTTTATTCATTAAATCTTTATGTGATGGTCACAAGCAGGAAACAAAATGGTTAGTATTATTTCAAAAATCTGCACAAATTCTGGATAACTGGTTTGCACAAATCCCTGTTTTATGCTTGTAAATTCTCAAATGCAGTTATAAGCCTTTGGAGATAAGGCTGTACCTGATACAGTGCAGATGATTCTTCTGAGGCTTAGGAAGGGAATAACTCTAGCATAATTCCATTAGTGTCACTCTACAGGGCCATTTGATACCAGAGATTGATGTTTGATCCAAGTTTATACTGGTTAGGTGAAATACCATATATACAGGCCTCCATGGCAGATCTGGACTCTCTTTTGGTAGCCCAAAAGACCTGTTTAGGTGAGGTCTTCCTCTCCTAATTTAAAAGACACCATTTTCTTAACATGAACTCACTGCAGTGAATGGGGTTACTTCTGATACTTCATTTTTAACTGGGGACTTGTTTTTTCAAGAGGCATATTTATGCCCTCAAAGAGTAGTACTTCAATGTTTACAGCTGTCTGTTGTGTATTTCATTGCTTCTGTTGGTCAAGAGGAATGATAAACTATGCATCTCTCATAATATGTATTGATCTTCCTGGAGATGATTTAAACACCTATCGATACTCTTGTGAATTCCATATAAGATAAAATGCTGTATCTTCTCTCCATTTGCAATTCTTATTGTAGCATGAAATCCTGTCACAATTATTTTCATTCTATTTAGCAACAATTCAAAATTATCTATTTATTTTAGCAGTTGATCAATTAATAGAAAATTACTGCACTGGATTTAGGTTGTTTTTCTGGTGTTAACTTCATTGTTAATGTCCAGGTTCCCCTTTGTTGTGTGTGGTTTCCCTACAGCTTATGTGCTTTCCAACAGGAGAACTCAGTCTGCCTCTCTGGCACTGTTAGTCCAATTAAGAGACCTCAACAAATAGTTGATAAAATTTACTTTTCTGTGGTAGAAGTCACAATTATGAGGGATTGACTACGATCTAGATTTTGAATGTAATGATGATCCTTTTTACTGTTTCAAACACCTAACTTTCAATTAGCCGCCAGTTTTTCTTTGCTATTTATTTGGAAATCGTGCCTGGGTCACTGCATTCATAACTGAATTATGTAAATAGTGTAAACAGCCACAAGAGCAAAGGAGTCCTGACCTTCAGCTCTGTCCCAGCAGCTCCACGGATACTTAGTTTCCTTCATTGTTCTGTGCAGGATATTGTTCACTTGGATAGGTTTTCACTGTTTTGGAATCTTTTGCAAAATAATTGATTAAAGTGTCTCTATAAATTGAATTTCCCATGTGGACTTTTTAAAGCCTCTGGAACTTGATAAGTTTTTGTAACAGAAGAAGAAATGGTTCATGTGACTTGAAACCCTCCTTGCATAAAGGAGCATTTCATCAGCCACAGTCTGCTCTGCTAAGCTCTGCTGGCACAGTGACACCTGAATCCCATAGCCTAACTAGCTTTTTTCTCCTTGCCTCAGGGTAAGAGATTCAAGAAAGTTGTTTTGTTGTTCAGCAACGAAGATACTGCTGAGCCAATGAATTAAAATAACATAAAAGTCCCTCTCTTCTTGGAGAGAACTTTGCATAAACTCTAAATGGTATGCCACTCTCTGTTTGTGGGGCTCTTTGGAAATAGTTTTTTAAAAAGCTTAGAATAACTAGGAAAGCACCAAGAATCTAAGTTGATATAAAAAAGTGGGGGAGACAAAGGAGCGTTAAACACATCTCAAGTTAAACTGAAAGTAAAACTCAGAAAAAAAATAAGTTCCAGCTTCAAACTCCAGGGCAAAAATGCTGCAGTCTTCTGGGGTTTAGTGTTTCCAGCAACAGTGACGAGCAACACGTAAGGATGAAAGCAAATATTCATGGAACAAGAGAATTTTCCACCACTCTCACTTTAAAATGTGCCCATTTCTGTGTCTGATCTGCAGCCATGAAGTGGAAGGTGTGCATATTTTAAGGCAGCAGGGAGGAATTGTAATTATGTCCTTGCAAGGTCTGTGAACACTATGTTTTTATCTCCCCAGGAGTTAGTTTTTCTTAAACACTCTCAACTACTATAGCAAAACTCAATCAAAGAAAATCTCTCCTCTCCGTTCTTTAAGACCTGAGACAACAGAGGAAAAGAAATGGAAAAGCCACAGGTGCAGGTTTATCTCATGTTTCTTTTATTTTAGGAACATAAGACACACTTGATGATTCTCTAAAATCAGGCTTGCCACTGAAAGACTGAGAAGCAATGACAGAGCTGTGTGATGTACAAGTGTCCCTGATGGATTAATTGGGATCCAAACATATTTTGACCAGTATCAGAAGAGAAATCGTAGCTTAATACAGAATGATAAAAGTTTGAAACTTCTGAATATTTTCTTAATGTTCTCCCATATCTTATGCACTAAATAGACTTGAATCAGTTCAATACATGATTGGCAGTCACATGGCTACATGTAGGTTATCACTGCTTGCCAAGAAACACGGCTCTATCAGTACTAGCCAGTGTGACAGCTGGCTTAGAGCACATTTCAGTGCTTGGAGTCTCATGAATAGAGCCATCTATCCATGGAGGGCCTGGGGTCAAAAGCTGGGTGAACATGAGCCAGCCGTGCCCAGGTGGCCAAGAAGGCCAATGGCATCCTGGCCTGTATCAGCAGTAGTGTGGCCAGCAGGACCAGAGCAGCAATCTTCTCATCCCCCTGCACTGTGAAGTGTTCCCCCACCCTGTGCAGCACTGGTGAGGCTGCATCTCAAGCCCTCTGTTCAGTTTTTGACCCCTCTCTACCAGAAATGCATTGGGGTGCTGGAGTGTGTTCAGAGAAGGGCAACAAAGCTGGTGAAGTTTCTGGGGCACAAATCCCATGAGGAGCTGCTATGGGAGCTGGGGTTTTTTAGCCCAGAGGAAAGGAGGCTCAGGGGAGATCGTGTCACTCTATACAACTTGATCTCTTTTCCCAGCAAGTGACAAGATGATTCTTCACTGTGAGGATGGTGAGGCACTGGAGCAGGTTGCCTGAGAAGTTGTGGATCCCTGGAAGTGTCCAAGGCTGGTTTGGATGGGGCTTTGAACAGGGGGAAGATGATCTTTAATGTGCTTTCCAACCCAAGTCATTCTATGTGTCTATGATTATATGACAAGAGGAAATCGGCTCAAGTTGTGCCAGAGGATGTTTAGATCAGATACTGGAAAAAAATGTTAACCAAAAGTGTTATCAAATATTTGAACAGGCTGCCCAGTGAAGTGGTTGAGTCACTGTCTCTGGTGGTATTAAAAAGAGCTGTAGACATGGCCCTTTGGGACATGGTTTAGTGATGAAATTGGAAGTGGTAGGTTTACAGTTGAACTCAATGATCTTAAGGGTCTTTTCTATAGAAATGGTTTTATGGATCTTTATGTATGATCATGAATTTATTCAGATTTATTGCATACCTGAAATGTCAGGAAATGTTGGAGTGAGTTTTTATTGCTGATATTTTTCCAACTGCAATCATGAATAGAATATGCGTTTATTGTCAAGAAGAAAGGAAGCAATATTCCAGTGGTGCACTGTGGAAAAGGACAACAAAACATGTGCAGGTGCTCCTCTGTTCAATTCATTGAAAGATTGCCAAAGGCTTGGGAAAGGCACTTATTTAAGCTGTCAGCAGAGAGTTTTAAAAGGCTTGCCTGCTTTAGAAGGATGCCTGCATCCCCACAGATGAGGGAGAGGGAAAGATCCAGACCAAATATTTAGCCAAATATTTGTCTCACCCATTTTGAGATAGAACTCTTCAAGCTGGTGGCTTCAAGTTGATTCAAATGCTTCATCATGTCAGCTTGAGTCTTCATCCAGCTGCATAGTCTTTGCTGTAAGGATTTCTTGTAGTGTTGAGAAGTAGCCAAGCATGTTTCCTTTGGGCAATGGGCTTCAAATTGTTGTTTCTTAATAATTCAAATCCATTTTTATATTTCACAAAAAGGAAAAAAAAAAAAAGACTTCAGGGCATAAGTTCAACTCTTTTAGGCAACCTATCCTTCCATGACCCTGAAAAACTGCACAAAGCCCAGCCCAAAACAAAAGCAAGTAGGGTAAATGCCGAAGGCAGGGAGTGTCTTTTTCAAGGCAGATGACGTTCAGAGGCATTGTCTGCGTTAAAAAGTGGGAGCTCATGAAAAGGATTTGGAGGACGTTTTCCCACCATACAGCAGGCATCCTTAAAGCACAGAAGCATTATCCTTGTCCTGTTTTACCACAAAGGACAAAAGCAATTCTTCAGTTTATAGGTCTCACGCTATTGATAATAATTTTAACTGAAACAGACAAAAATGTCTGTTCTGAGAATCGGAGTGCATGCTTCAGGGTACTCTTTAGCTTCTGTTGCTATGATTTAAATGCACACTTCATGCCATGAGTCCACTTTTTCCTTTGCTATTGCTTTTACCCACTCAGTACAGATTCTTGTGCAGAAAGAGTAGTCAACGATATCCTTATTCCTGAAGCTTCAAACACGAAAACCTATTTTTTTCTAGAGCTGTTCGTACGGGGAGATGAGAAAAATAAAAATAATCATGCACAGTATTTTTGTACACATAATGAATATAAACTAAGAGGAAAAATTCACATAAGTCAAAAGAAAAACAACATCCACTATGTTCATGGAGTGTCTAAATACTGTGCAGGATGAGAAGAATATTTTCCGCCTGGTCATGCGAGCAGTATGACACTGTATGATGAAGTTCCTTCTCCTGCTCTTGCCACCCTCCAGCAACAATGTATTGCTTCATTGCTTCTGTCACTGGGTTACTCATCTTGTGAGGTAAGTTGTCTTTCATGCAGGAAATTGATTTCATATTTTGTGCATGTTTTATATGTTGCCTTATTTAGCCTTCAGTTTGCTTTTGTAAAACTAAATTGTCTCGCCTTTAAATTCATGTGGCTATTCTATTCTGATGGCAGTGAGAGTTCCTACCTTACTTTGTCTCACAGTATGACTTAACTTTCACCAAAACCACACTTCCATGAACTTTTCCATGGTGAGATGCATCCTGAGGTGTGAATCAGGACAGTGCTTGCATATCTCCAGCCAACTGATCCGCTGAACACCTTCTGATACCTATTAATTGAACTCTATAGAAAGTACCACTTTTGAAACTATTATGTGTTTGTTTTTTTTTTTCTCCCAGAGAGTGAAAGAATAATTCTGTGTAAGCCTGGCAGCTTGAAGCTTGAGGGGAATTGTTGATTTTTTCCTGATCTCCAGTGAGTTGGAATCCTGTAAGGGCTTTCAAGTTCTGCTAGGAAGACAGACCAGAATGGTCCAATGGGCACACTGAAAAAGGTTGATTAACGGATCTTGAAACATCTGGAGGCATTTCTCTTAAAGCCAATTAGTTTAAAAGTTGGAGAAAATGTGAGATTTATAATGATACTGGAGAAATACAAGCAAGCCAACTGCTACCCATGTATAATGATAGAAAACAGATACCTTAATTTGATGGCACAACTTTGTGGTCCATATATCAGAAATTTTAGGCAAGGAAAGCTTGGTTTCTTTTGCAAAGGAAAGGAAAAAAATGCTCAGGGGAGGGGCTGTGGCCTTCCTTCACTTCTGCCCTCCTGTTAAGATATAAAACATTGTGAAGGTGGGCAAATAGTTTGGTTCATTAGGCCTGGGCAACACGCCCAGCTGGTGGGGAAAGCGGTCATGAGGAGGAGGAGCACAGAAAGCTGTTGGTGTCAGGGCTGGCAACAAGCCTGGACAGCGAGGGGTTTCCTTGCTAGTCACACGTACAGGTGATGTACAACACCCTGGCCAGTGGGCAATGACAGGCAGCACAACACATGATTGAATTGAGCAGACCTGAGCAGGACCCCTTAACCTGACAGCATGAGCCCAGAATATATTTTTTCTCATGTCATTAACACGGTGTCATTTTGGCTCAGGAGAACCAGAGATTCAGCAATGGTTCATTACTAGAGCAGTTACATACAGCTAAAGGAGAAGGGCTCATTTGGGAGTATTCCCCTGTTTTCTGGGAGATAATTTGCTTTTCAGATAATATTCATATTCTCTCAAAGGTAACATCATCATGCTTTCTCTTTTCCCCATGCAAAAAAATCTATTAATTTAAATCTTTTGTTCATTTGCTTAAGATTTTTTTTTTTTTTGGAAGTACAAGATACTATTTAATGGGTGGTCAGACAATGTAATTGCTGTCCGTGGCTTCCTGTGCAGGGATTAGGGCACTAGTTCTAGAAAACCTGAAAAATGATTCTGTCTGTAGGTGCCTGGCAGAAAAATTGTACTTCTAAGATATATATTTACTTTCTAAAAGAATAAAGAAAAAAAAAAAGGGATAGTAGTATGGGGTTCATCTAATATAGTGGACAATAATAATTTCTTGACTGTTGCTTATCTTTCGAAATTAAAAATAACTGGTTGATTCTAGCCAGTGGGTGAAAAGATCAGTTATTGCATGTAAGTAGCTGACACCATGCACATTTCAGTTCAATTCAGTTCAAATTTTAGTATTTTAATGGCCAAGTTGCACTTCACTCTGAAGGGGTAAAAACATATGTTGCATTACAAGATTTTTTTTCTTGCAAATCTCTTAGAGAAGTGCTCATGTATCCTGATATTTTCAAAACTCTTGATACAAAATATGATCAACATTTCTAGGGAAGGAAGAATGAAATGTAAGTTTTACTATCTTCTTTTTCAAATAGAAAAAAAAATTTGACAGCAGTTGAAATCTGACATAGATCTACTTTTTTTGTTTAGCTGATGGTTTTTCAAATCTGTTTTCTACAATTTTAACGGAAACTCAGATTTATTATTAAATAGGAATGATATTTCAATGTTATTCTCTTCAAAGAATAGTTATGCAAAGCAGTTTTCCAAAACTGTACACATACAGTAGAAGTAAGTGCAAACTTGCTGGAATAAATAAGCCTGCATTGTCTGTGCTGATTAACTTCACAGGTAACTGTTCTCTAGTCATTCCTGTTTTAGAAATGTTCTTCACATATCCTTTGAATTGTAAGTCATCATCAAAATCAATTCACATTTCTCTACCATTCTCCCCTGTGTATTGTATACAACCAATCTAATTACCAACAATGTGTTGCATGAAGAACTTAAAATATTTTCACTGGAAGGTGTTGTTTTGGGTTTCTGGTTTTTTATTACTAAATTTTCTAAGAAATAAAGGTCACTCTTCAGGTAGGCATGCATGTTCATATTGTGAATCTGCTGGCTGATTCATTAGTTTGTCTTAAAAATATATATAGATATTGATTTCAATCCTGGAATATTTGATGCTATCAATATCTTCTACAGTCATAAGTAGTAACCAGGGTTCATTACTTTAGTTCTCACAGAATTACTTGTTTTAAAGCTACTCTGAATTTAACTTTATTACCAAGGTTGGTCCTCCAGAATCTATGTTAACAGCTTTCAAATAGTTAAAATTTTGAACTGCTTTTTATGATTGTTACACTTTTTAAAATTGTCACTGAGTACTTGAGTGCCACATAGCATGGCATAGCGTTCCAGGGCAATGAGTTAAACCTTTCCTTTCTATTTCACTTCATTATATTTCTGTGGAAACTTGCATTTAAGGTGCAACTGCCTGGCTTCATCCTGCTTAAGTTAAGCAGGATGCTGGCTTTAGGATTTAGATAATTTGGTGATGTGATGGTGAAAATAATTGAGGTAAATAATTTCAGCAGCCACCAATCATTCTCTAGCATTTTGGGCTGCAGACTGGTGTACTTAGATGAGGTTGTTAAATATTTTCTTTAAAATCCCATGGAAGATACTGCAGCAGGCACAGTTAGCAAGAGCAGAACTACAGATAGTAGCTAGTGTGGAAGAAATAGTTCCATTATCTTAATAATGAAGTTCAGAGGAAGAAAGATAAAGGCATTTCCCCTTGTTATTTTAAATCCTCTAAGCATCAGGATCAAAAATGGGAGATAGGTGTCTCTGTGGTATGAATGGAAAAAAAATAAGAAAGCACAACTATGGGATTTTTTTAATGCACGCAAGGTTCTTGACATTAATCTGTCATTCCTCAAATTTTTCAGCTACAGTACTATGTGTCTTCTCTAACTAGAAGGCTTGACCCACTTGTTCATGAATGTGATGGGTTTGGGGAAAAAAAAATCCCTAAATGGAAACAAGGGTGAAGCTTTTTTTTTTTTTTTTTTTTTTAAGTCAAAAAGGATGTCACAGAAACAGGTAGAAAGTGATTTATAGCAGCTGACATGTGGAGCTGTTAGTCCTGCTTTTATTCTGTATGTCTTTTTGCCTCTGGTGTTAACCCTATGCCTATCAGTAGTTTTAATCTGTTGTCCCAACATAAAAGCAAGAATCCAAAGTAACATCATCCCACCAAAAACTGATGTGATTTATCATAGCACAGAGATCTCTAGAGGGATGACTGGTAAAAGGCTGTCATTCTGTGGCACTCTCAGAAAGACTCTTTTAAAAGTCAGAGGAATTGCAAGGGTCAGTTCTGCAAAATCAGTGTTACTCACTGAAAGCTGTAGAAGCTTCTCTTGCTTGCTGAAGCCTCTCACTTGCATGGTACAAAATGCCAGGTGGAAACTGACAGTTTCAAATGTAAGCTATGAAGATGCACTGAAGTGCATGTTTGTATGAAGATCCAGAAAGTCATGTTTGCAAATTTGGCCTTAAAGCAGTAACACTGAAAGAGTCCATCATTATTTAAAGGCATATTTAAAAAAATGCCTAAAAATGAGTCTTAAACAAGTCTGTCTTCTTTATATAATGAGACTTTTTTGTAGGCAGATGTACCTATGATTCCTATTCAACTCTATTCCGCAGAAATAGTGCCTAGTTCTCTCTCCCACACAAAATCTAAACTAGTTCCTTTTAAAATCAGACAGCAACCATCTGCAAATTTTGATATGAGTGTTTTATTTTTCAAATCTTTTTCATTTTAAATAAATTTAATTATATGAAAGGTTTAAGAAGCTTGTGAACAAGAAAGGATTATTTTTACATCTTTACAGAAATGGAATATTGGGGTTTTGGAGGGCTTGTTATTTGTGTGTTTTTTTTCCCTCAGAAATGGTTCTTTTGTAGGAATGTAAAATAAATGCACTTGGTGAGTATCTATGCTCTGTAGACATAGGTGACAATGGTACAGACATGATGTGATCACTGAGGTTTAAAGTTGTTTGTAAATCATGAATTTATCTACATAAAGCTTTTTCTTTAGCACATAGGCAGAGGTTATGCCTGTTCTGCTTATCTTTGAGATGAATCATAGTCTGAATGTACCTGTCTCTTCCCTATTGCTTAAACGACCACTTATAACAGATTGTACTCTTCAGACAGCAAAGGTTAGGTGAGATTAAATCTTTCTGCAAACAGTTGAAGAGAACAGTAGATAATGAATTCTTCTGTAGTGTAGCATTTGTAAAATTAAAGAAGTAAAATCTATGGCTTTTAAGGAAAAATGAAAAAATATGGTAAAAAGCAATGACACTGGTTTTGATTTTTTTTTTTTTTTTTGGTAACCTAGAGAAAATTTACTAAAGCTGTGCTCATCCCAAGGGAAATTAGTGAGGGGAATTACTGATGTTCTTGTGTTGCTTAAGGCCAGCTGTTGTTGCTATAGGGTGCTGTCCTCAGAAAGACATGAATAAAAGGACTTTTTTGGGGGTAGCCTCCTTTTTATTTATTATTTTTATTTATTATTTTTATTTATTATTTTTATTTATTATTTTTATTTATTATTTTTATTTATTATTTTTATTTATTATTTTTATTTATTATTTTTCTCAGTGTCTAGGCAATCCAAGCAACGTTGTCCATTTACTATCTTCTCTGTCTCAAATAACTGGAACATCACTGGGGTAGAGAAGCCTTCTTTAAGTGGCTCTTAGGTGACCACAAGGCATTATGACAGTGCTGATTTCCATACAGAAGCTCCGTATGTTAGGTATTTGCATGGTGTGAGTTATCAGTAAGTTGTGTTGGTCTTGATAGGAAAGGAAGCAGGTGACATTATGGAATGTGTCTTTGCCTCATGAGTTCTTTCACTGAAGAAAGGCCTTAGCTTCTAGGTTCCCATCACCACTGCTCTGAAATGGCCTTTCACAGTTGGGGATTCTCTGTCCATGGGAGGTGCCAGACTGTGGTCATTCAAAATAATCTCCAAAGCTTCCACCCAGGCATAGGGGTCCTGATTCAGTAACAGTAAGAGAGCAGTAATAGACAGCAAATTGCATCCTAAATCGTATGGTCATACAAATTCATTCAGGTCATTCAGGTTGGAAAGGAACTTTAAGATCACCATGACGAACTGTTAATCTTAATGTTCCACTAAACCATATCCCAAAGCACCACATGTACACATCTTTTCAATGCCTCCGTGGATGGTGACTACCCTGGTCGGTTACAATGCTTGACAACCCTTTTAGTGGAGAAATTTTTCCCAATTTCCAATTTATCCCCTGCCTTGGTGCAACTGGAGGCCATTTCCTTGCCTCTTGTTTCTTAGGGGAAGAGGCTGACCCTCACATTGCTACACCTTCCTTTCAGGTAACTGTAGAGAGTGATAAGGTCACCCCTGAGTCTTCTCCAGGCTGAAAGACCCCAGCTCCCTCAGCCACTCCTCACTGGACTCACTGTCTAGACCCTTCAAATCTTTGTTGCCCTTGCTGGACTTACTTCAGAACCTCAATATCCTACTTAGAGTGAGGGGCCCAGAACTGGACACAGGACTCAGGGTGTGNGAGAAAATTTACTAAAGCTGTGCTCATCCCAAGGGAAATTAGTGAGGGGAATTACTGATGTTCTTGTGTTGCTTAAGGCCAGCTGTTGTTGCTATAGGGTGCTGTCCTCAGAAAGACATGAATAAAAGGACTTTTTTGGGGGTAGCCTCCTTTTTATTTATTATTTTTATTTATTATTTTTATTTATTATTTTTATTTATTATTTTTATTTATTATTTTTATTTATTATTTTTATTTATTATTTTTATTTATTATTTTTATTTATTATTTTTATTTATTATTTTTCTCAGTGTCTAGGCAATCCAAGCAACGTTGTCCATTTACTATCTTCTCTGTCTCAAATAACTGGAACATCACTGGGGTAGAGAAGCCTTCTTTAAGTGGCTCTTAGGTGACCACAAGGCATTATGACAGTGCTGATTTCCATACAGAAGCTCCGTATGTTAGGTATTTGCATGGTGTGAGTTATCAGTAAGTTGTGTTGGTCTTGATAGGAAAGGAAGCAGGTGACATTATGGAATGTGTCTTTGCCTCATGAGTTCTTTCACTGAAGAAAGGCCTTAGCTTCTAGGTTCCCATCACCACTGCTCTGAAATGGCCTTTCACAGTTGGGGATTCTCTGTCCATGGGAGGTGCCAGACTGTGGTCATTCAAAATAATCTCCAAAGCTTCCACCCAGGCATAGGGGTCCTGATTCAGTAACAGTAAGAGAGCAGTAATAGACAGCAAATTGCATCCTAAATCGTATGGTCATACAAATTCATTCAGGTCATTCAGGTTGGAAAGGAACTTTAAGATCACCATGACGAACTGTTAATCTTAATGTTCCACTAAACCATATCCCAAAGCACCACATGTACACATCTTTTCAATGCCTCCGTGGATGGTGACTACCCTGGTCGGTTACAATGCTTGACAACCCTTTTAGTGGAGAAATTTTTCCCAATTTCCAATTTATCCCCTGCCTTGGTGCAACTGGAGGCCATTTCCTTGCCTCTTGTTTCTTAGGGGAAGAGGCTGACCCTCACATTGCTACACCTTCCTTTCAGGTAACTGTAGAGAGTGATAAGGTCACCCCTGAGTCTTCTCCAGGCTGAAAGACCCCAGCTCCCTCAGCCACTCCTCACTGGACTCACTGTCTAGACCCTTCAAATCTTTGTTGCCCTTGCTGGACTTACTTCAGAACCTCAATATCCTACTTAGAGTGAGGGGCCCAGAACTGGACACAGGACTCAGGGTGTGACCTCATCCTGGTCCTGCTGGCTACACTGTTTCTGACACAGTGAGAAAAGGACACCTCCTATTTTTTTATTAATATATTTAGAGAAACAATTGTTACTGTCAGTAGCCAGATTAAGTTCTAATTGGGCTTTGGCCTGTCTAAATTTCTCCCTGCATAACCTGACAACATCCCTCTTGTCCTCCTGAGTTGCCTGCCCCCTACAGAGGTGATATGCTCTTTTTTTTTCTGAGTTCCATCCAAAGCTCTCTGTTTAGCCAGGCCTGTCTTCCCCTCCGGCTCATCTTTCAGCACATGGGGACAGCCTGCTCCTGTGTCATTAAGATTTCCCTCTTGAAAAATATCCGGCCTTCCTGAGCCCCTTTGCTATTCAGTACTGCCTACCAAGAGACTCTCTCAATCAGGCTTCTTAACACGCCAAAGTCTGCTCTGCAAATTCAAGTTGCTAGTTTTAATAAGCTCCCTCCTTTCTTTTCCAAGAATTGAAAACTCCATCTATTTCACTATCATTTTGCCCAAGATGGCCTCCAATGGCCACATCACCCACCCACCCTGCTCTGTTCACAAAGAACATTAAGCAGGTCTCAAGTCCTCTGAACGCTTGTCATGTACTCTGCCGCAAAGATTCTCTGATTATGACTTAATCAAAACCTTGTAATTTTGACTGTAATTTCAGGAGTTTTAAAGATGAATAATTACAAAAGCACTAGGTGTTTTTGTAACAGTTTGGTTTTTTTTTTTTTTTTTACCACAGTATTGAAATTTTCTAACCAACTCATTTGGTTGCATTCTGGAAAAAATACTGTGTTTGAATGATAGAATTAGGAAGACAAATTAGAAAGCACTTACTAGTGAATGCACAAAATAAAAGAATAGTCCAAGCCAATGTAGCAAAGAATCAAACCTATGAGATAAGCTGTGGAAAAGAAACAAATGAAACCATGTACAGTTTTATATAAGCATTTGAACTTCAAATGTTCTGATCTGTGGGCTTGTTTGTTTGTTTGGGGTTTTTTTGTCTCTTTACAAAGAAAAAGTTTAAAAAATAATAGTTTTTCAGGCAATTGGATTACCAACCTGTAATAATTTTGTTTTCAAAGCATTAAGGCCAAGCTATTTGCATTCACCTATGATAAAGTGGAAAGAGATTTGTCAACAAGTCATAAAAACAACAATAAATTAGTCTGTCATTACATAGTACAGAAAGTTAAGCCCTACAATAACAACTTATGCTGAGATAATGCAGAGAAAGCAGTGCATGAGGAGAACTAAATTCTATGGAATACTAGCAATAAAGATTGTAATATTAGAATGAAGGTAAGCTATTAAAAGACACGTAAAGAATTTTGAATGCACTAAGTGACATGTCAGAAGAAGGATCTGTAAAAAGAAACTGAATAAAAGAGCTGAGATGTTTATTAACAAAAATGACAAGCATCCTAAAGACAGAAAAAATGCAATTTGAGAAGGGAACTGTGATTAAATGAAAGTAAACAAGCTGGAACAAGGAGGAAAGGTCTTTCTACATTGTTTTAGTTTGGAAATACATTCTGATCAAATGAGATGGTTACATAAGACTGTCAAAAGGCACCATTAAACCTATTACCGACAGACTACTCAGCTACCATATAATCAAAGTGTGTTAAAGGATTCTTTCTGGTAACACTGACATTAAAAGATACCATCAGAGCCAGCTATTATTGTCTTTAACAGAATCACAAGTAACATGAGGTGAAATGTGCTCAGCAAGATCAACATGCTGCTCATCATGGCTGATGTTTGTTCTGTCATATTGCTTTTAAACACACTGTTTGTTTCATTTAATAGTTATAAAGAAATACCATCTAATGAGATGTTCTGATTTATCCTTCATGTAGTTGGTATGGTAGGAAACATGGCATTAAGTCAGTCTTTCATCTCCCAATTCTATTTTCATCTTTTTTTGCTAACATGTCAGTGAATAAACTAATAAAAAAATTAAAATTCAAATGCAGCTCAAATCCAACATAACATGCCTTAGCAAGCTGTCTTTTACTTCCACTAAGCATATAAAGCACTGCGTCAAATTAGTCTGTGCTTACAATCTCTAGAAAAAAAAGGAAAGTGTAAAAAAACCTCATTGCAAGGTTTCATCTGTGTTCTTTTGAGTAATTTATGAGAAATGAATCCATAGCAATTAGCAACGAAGCATTAAAGAATTGCAAGATTTCACCCAAATTACCTCTGCAAATAGATTCAAAGTTGGAGGCCTTGAAACTGAAACACAGAAGTCTTTTGAGTGAATTGGTGCAAATAATGTGTTAATGGGAGATCTTGGGAGATAAATGATTGTCGAGAACAGAGGTTGATAAGTAATTGATTTTCAGTTTTGTAATCAAAGAATTAGTCTGATTGGAAGAAAAAAGAGATTCTTCTCTTTTTTTTTTTTTTTACTAAAATGTAAAGGTTAACAGATTTCAGGTAGAATAAAATAAAAAAAATCTTATTTCATTATATTGGGATGTATTTTAAAACAATGCAAAATAAAAATGTTTGTCTACTTTAATTAGCTCTGTACCACACTACAGGTTCATTTTCCATATTGGCTATGATTTCCTGTGACATAAATGGGAACTTAAGTTCCTGGCTTATATGTTGATATATGCATTTAGACAATGAAATGTAGGTGAACTCTGTCCTGTCTTTCCATCATACACAGTTAAGTCTAATAGGATGAACTGCATCCCTTTCCTACTTACCAGTGGAAAGAATTGCTCTGTGGAGTTTCCTCTATTCCTTCTGTGGCAAGATGTTAAGTTAGATCTCTTAAAAAGCATCTCTCAGACTAGACATTCCCCTGTCAGTATGATATCAGCTCCTGGCTACATGTAATTACTACTGACACAATTTCATGTCATACATGGGAGAAAGTGAATATTCCAAAAAAGAAAGAATAAAAACATTTATCTGAACAGTGGGCCCAGAAATCAAGAAGCAGGTAAAGGTCTTGAACTTTGATCTTGCATATACTGGATGAATATTTTAGTTCCTGTGTAAAATACTGGGATCATCATACCAGTATCTTTTAGTATATAAATTGGGGGGGGAAAAAAAAAGAACCCTTGACATTTTTCAGTGAAGCAAACCTCCCTCCCCCAAAATTTCTATATGATCAAACAGAATGTTTTTGATTGAAGCAAATTTAATTATTTAAAAAATTACATTAGTCAAAAATATTGCAATACTAAATCAGAATAGACTCCCTATTTGGCTCAGTTTTACTTCATGTGATCAAAATTTTGATGAAAACCTGCCACTCAAATCTTCTATATTTTATTAATTTTTAAAAGGATTCCACTATGCATCAGCAAAATAATTAATTCAGCTCACCAAAAAGCATTACCATTAATTTTTTGCATGTTTTTTATTAATTTGATCCTACTGCACATGAACAGCTTGATCAGAACTGATGCAAAATGATGTCTGCTTAAAAAAAGTTGTGAAAATTTGCATAGGCAGAAAATAATTAGCAAAGCTGGTGCTAAGATAAACCTCTTGTTTTGAAAAAGTTCTCAGAAACCAATTTTTGCCTCATATACTGATGAAAATTTGCAAGCAGTCACCCCTTTTATTACATTCAGTTGCTAGCTCAAAGAAAAATGCCATGCTATGAGTTACTAACATCACTTCCCGCAGTAGCTGTGGTCTCCTTGGGGTTCTTTTGGCCAAGTACCAAACTAGCTCTGCTTGTGACATTTTGTTTGATAACATCATAAAGTGGTAAGGCCATGGAATGTATACATAGCAGTATGCACTAATAAAGTGTTTATCCTTTAATGTCTCCCAGATGCTTGCCTATAGCTTTTTCCAGAAGTAAAGAGAGTGTGTTGGTTGGATGTGATCTCGTGTTTATATTGTCTGCTGGGTCTACGTGATAAGTCACGTTCTTTCCTCCTTCGCTTTTGTGGAATCAGTAAAGCAAGTGCTGCCTTAAAGTGCTGTCTGTTCCTCTATGTGTAACAAATGCCAGGTCCATTAAATACCTAGAATCAAATGGTAATAAAATTGGATGTTAGAAGAACCTCATTGAGGGAAAAGCAGTCAATAATTTCTGTGTTACACAAAATTGCAAAATTCTGTGCGACTCGTAATGTTTGACTCCAGGGAGTTCTGGAGTTATTAGAATGAACAGAAGACTTCCTAAATTTAGGAGAACATTCAAGGCACAATATGTTTATTCTGCCATTCAGTAAGAAAGGGCACAACACTTGGGATTCTTTATTACTTACCTTTTGACACTGTTATTTATGGTTGTTGAGACAAGTGCAAATGGCAATTGTTGTGACTACCTTTGTACTCACATTTTGCACAGCTGTAAATCACCATCAGAATCAGTGAGTGCCGCAGGGCAGTAGCAAAATGGAATACTGGCTTTTTACCCAGGTAGGAGTATCTGTTCAGCTAAGGCTGAAAATCAATCAAGAAAAATCAATTGAAATATTTTTAAAAGTCAGTAAAATGAAAATGCAATGTTAGAAGATTTTCGTAGTTTACTCTATGTGCTGGTTTTGGCTCGCATAGAGTTAAGTGCCTTCAGAGTAGCTGGTAGGGAGCTATGTTATGGGTTTGTGACCAAAATTGTGTTGATATCACAGTGATGTTTTAGTTACTGCTGGGCAGCCTCAAGGCCTCTTATCTTTCTCACCCCACCTCAGCAGCGAGGAGGCTGGATATGCACAAGAAGCTGGGAGGAGACACAGCCAGGACAGTTGACCCCAAGTGACCAAAGACAAATTCCAGACTGTGTGGCATCATGTTCAGCATATAGAGCTGGGGGAAGAAGAAAGAAGGGGGAGACATTCAGAGTGATGGCATTTGTCTTCCCAAGCCACTGTTACACGTGATGGAGCCCTAATTTCCTGGGGGTGTCTGAACACCTGTCTGCCCATGGGAAGTGGTGAATGAATTCCTTGTTTTGCTTGTGCAGAAAGAAAAAGCTTTGCTTTACTTAATGAACTGTCCTTATCTTTACCCATGAGTTTTCTCACTTCTGCTTTTCTAATTTTCTCTCTCATTTTGATGCATGAGGAGTAGGTGAACAGTTGTGTGGTGCTTAGTTGCCAGTTGGAATTAAACCAAAACACTTTGTCATGAGATACCAGGTAATATTTTTGAAAATGTTTAAATGCTTTTCAAGCCCAAGTACTCTTTCAATTGCAATACAGACATTTAGGCCCAGACTATTTACGCTTGTCAAAGCACTTCACAGTGTATGCAATTTATTCTGTCTCTGTTATAGCAGCATCTGCCAGCACAGTGATCATCATCAAGGCTGTGATCTTTGGTTGACAGCAGAAACTTCCATTATACAAACAGTTGTACTGTCAAAACTGAACTTTTGCTGAATTAGCTAATTTTACTTGAAAGGACTGGAAGAGAAAATGTTAGTGGAGGCACTGACTTGTCAGGATGACACCAAATACCTTCAGGTTTGAATTTTTCCTAGTCCAAAAATAGTTTTAAATATGTGCATCCTATTTTACAAAAGTGCAGAACTGCAAAGGCTCACTGGGTGAGCTCCAGGACAGGGTTGTGGGTCTTCAAATTTACCAGTAGAATGCCTAGGTGTTACGGACATGGTCCTAGAGAGTCCCACATCCCATGGTAACACTCCTCCCTGTGCACAGTCTCTGAGGCACTTTGGAAAATATTCCATGCTGTCAGCACCTTGAGCAGGTTGTAGCTTAAAGTCAGCTTTTGAATGGCAGAGCTTTCCTGAGAGAGCTACTAAACACCAAGCACAGGGACAATCCCCAAATGCCACCTGCTGCATATCCCAATGATGGTGCAAGGACATAATTTTGTCCAGTGAAGAACCACAGACAAATGATGATGACGCAAAGCTAATAATCTTTTCTTAAAACTCCCCCTTTCTGGAGTGGCAGAAACAGTAGCACTCTGATTCACTAACAGACATATATAATGATAACATGTACCAAGAGAACAAGAGATTCCTTTGTCTGTAGTACCTGAGGGGATCAAATCAGCTGTTTCTACCTTTCACGTGGGAGGCTACAGATACTTTCCACCGTTGCACTGAAGCTGTGCAAAAGATGATGACCTTATGTTGAAAAACATAGCAACAATCTGACGGTCAGGATTGTCAGCTACAGGGGAGAGAGAAACATCGTGAGTTATATTTTCATTGCTTCAGATCAAGACTTTTCAAGAAGATATGCTGTAGTCATATGCAAACTTTTTGTTCCATTTTCTAAAGGACCAGATGAAATATAATCACCATTCATATGCAGACAGTCAGTTTAAATGACTTAACAGTTCCCTTTTGGTCTTTATTTCTGTGGTTCTATATGCCAAAGCATTAATATTAACTGGAAATTATCAGGTTGAATTAATAAATCCAGTATGATTTACTTTACATTGGCCTAGATAAGAATTAAAAAGGGGTGAAACAGATTTAAATATATGAAGCCCTAAAAATAAAGTAAACAATATAATATTTGCATTATTACTGCGTTCTCCCCAAAAAACTTGGTGTCAACTTATTTTTAAAGATATTTAATGTTTTAGGAAAGCACTGCCTTAACAGTAAAAAAAAAAGAGGATCTCTTCTGTAGTGAAGATAAAGTAACAATTAGGAGTGGCTGGGTTTTTCTAGAATACCAGAGAATCATAGCATAGAATGGTTTACAAAGGACCTTAAAGGTTGTCTAGTTCCAGCCCCCCTACCATGGTCAGGGTACATTTTCCACTAGTTCAGGTTGCTCAAAGCGCCATCCAGCCTGGCCTTGAACACTTCCAGGGATGGGGGCATCCATGAGTTCTTTGAGCAACCTGCTCCAGTGTCTCACCACCCTCACAGTAAAAATTTCATCCTAATATTTAATCTAAACCTACTCTCTTTCAGTTCCTCCTTATCCTGTCACTATATTCCCTTGTCCCTTTCAAGCTCTCTTGTAGCCCCTTTTAGGTAATGGAATTTTGCTATAACCTCTCCCCAGAGCCGTTACTTTTCCACACTGAACAACCCAGCTCTCTCAGCCTGTCTTCATAGAAGAGATGCTCCATCCCTCTGATTATCTTCGTGCCCCTCCTCTGGACTCATTCTGACAGGTCGATGTCCTTCCTTTTCTGAGGACCCCAGAGCTGAATGCAGCACTGAAGGTGGCGTCTCCTAGGATCAAATAATGTATTCATGACTAATCTGGTGATGGGAGACAACTGAATCAAGTAATTAATTTTTTCATGTGTATTCTGAGTCTAATAGAAGAACTGTTTTACAATGTTTGTTTATAGGATATGAGCAGTCCTTTGCACAGAAAAGAATTGGTAACACAGTCAGTATATTGGTTTAAAAAATAACATACATGCAGCTTCTTTTGGTCATTATTTCTCAAGACCATGCTTAAACCAATGGCCTGGTGTTCAAAAGTCAGTACTATTAAGATCTCTCAAATGATCAGTAGCAATCAGATGGTCAATTTCCTTTATTAAAATCAGTAAGACATTTTTAGCCTGGGTAGGAATGGGATTTCACTAGGTGCATATAACACTGACAAATTGGTTTGTTTCTTGTTTTCCTTCAGAGACACACTTCTGTCAGTGATCTCCACAGTGCGTGTGTTAATTCAGTCATGGATTCCAAACAGCAAACTGAGCAGTGGAAATCTGGGTGTATGGAAGAAAGAGTAGTTTGTTGCAGGGGATTGCATTATACAAAGAGCCTTGATGTGAGCCAGTGCCCAAACTTGTCCTAGTAACCAGGGTTCAATTTGTGCCATCAGTAACAAGGTCAATACAGATGGACTTCAGGCAGCTAAAAATTCAGTTAAAAGGGAATGTATTAACTATATTTAGGGACTGTAGCTTTAATTATATCTATCATGAAACTGTGTGTAAGACAAAACAAAAAACAATCACATCAATTTAATTTATAAAAATAAAAAATGGACATGAACTTCAAATATTTTAAGGTCAGAAGTCACTGTTTGATGTCCTGGTTAATATAGGTCATAGGACTTTCATGAATTAATTAGCATTGACTTCTATAAGACCAAGACCTTTACTGTTTATGTTTTCCCTGATATATGTAACTGCTGAAATCACCAGATCAGAAAGAAATTTAAGATATTTTTCAGTTCATTCACTTCGAACTTTTGAATGTTATTTGCAGTCCACTGCATCAATGTCATATGCTTCTATAAAGGGAACTCATATGCCCTTTCTCATCTGGGCTCTGCAAGAGCATAATTCCTATTAGCTCCAGGTAACTATGTAACTATGTGAAAATAAAAATGATAGCAAACTGATATTTGAGGGAGGGAGGGAGAGGAAGAAGAATGAGATAGACATGGAATGGCGTAAGTGTGTTTTCTCTTGTCTCTGGATCAGTTTTCAGACTAATGGGATAGGCAGGTGAGAAAGGAAACACCCTTATGTTTTAAAAGGTCATTGCGATGGATGTCTCACTGCTTTTTACAAATAATTCTGTTTTCATGTTTTTAAAGGAAATGGAAACCTTCAGTAGGCAAAAGTGAGAGGAGTCTTTTAACCAAATGACTCAAAAGGGGATACCTTTGTGACAATATATGAATATAGAGATTATGTGGCAGCTCTTCCCATGTATGTCCCCTTTGCCTGTGCAGATCTTTAGGTATAGGGAAATCTGTACCTGATCAAGTTGCTGTTGCATTTACTGACTACTACTGGATTTGTACTTTGTTGGGGTTTGTTTGTTTGTTTGTTTGTTTTTTAAAATTTTTTAATGGTTTTGTGAATAGATGTAACGTTTGGAACCCACAGCAACTTGTGGCAACTAATTCAATATATTAAATTCATACTGTATGAAAGCATTCCTCTTTTATTTATTTTGAATCATCTTCTTGATCCTTAAGCTTGATGATCTAGTTTATTTGGTCATTTCTTACACAGGACCTTTTAATTTTTTTATTGGATATGACTGGGCTAGTGATAATTTTTCTCCATAGCAGCATGTATGGTGCTGTGAATTTGTGATCTAAACAGGGTTGATAACACGGGGATGATTTAGCTGCTGCTGAGCAGTGCTTGCAGAGAGTCAAAAGTGCTTGCACTTTTCTTCCTCTTACCCCATCCTGGCAGTGAGAAGGCTGGGGGTGCACAAGAAGCTGTGAAGGGACACAGCCAGGATGAGTATCCCTTTGGAATATCCAAAGGGATTTCAGATACATATGGCATCATGCTCAGTGATAAAAGCTTGGGAAAGAATGAGTTCATGGCTATGGGGTTTGTTTTCTCAAGTAACCTTTAAGTGTAGAGAGATTCTGCTTTCCTGTAGATGGCTGAACACCCATTTGTGGATAAATTTCTTATTTTGTGTGTGCAGCTTTGTTTCACTCATTAAACTGTCTGTATCTTGGTCCCTGCCTTCTCAGCTTTTGCTGCTCACATTTTCTCCCTCATCCCGCTGGGGGTGGTGGTGAGAGTGACCTGGTGGCTGCTTAGCTGCTGACTGGGGCCACCCACCACAACTGTCTGACAGTTTTTAGCTTTCTTCATGAGTCTTCTAGAGTTACTATATTCCTTTCTGAGATGAGAGAATTAGAACTACACATGATTTGCAAGATGCAAGTGCATCACAAAATTGAACAGTGAAATAACATTTTTGTCTGTTGTGGTATGTCTGTCCTTTCCTAATAATTTTTATCATTTTACTTTCCTGTGTGATAGCTACGGGTAATTTTCTTAGATTATCCATTGTAGACTAGAGATAGTTTTTCTCCTCAGTGGTAATTAACTAGTTCAGAACTCATCATGCTACATGCAATTTAAGATTGGTTTCCCCCCAGTGGGCACAATTTTGCATTTATTAACACAGAATTTAATCTGCTAATTACAGTATCCTTTTAAACACCCTGTAAAGAGTCACTGGGCAGAATAGTACCTACAGGGTTCTCTTGAGATATACTGTTCTATACCAATCAAGGTGATAAACACTACAGAGAAAAAGGGCTCCAGGAATTTGAACTAGATTTTCCAGAAAGCTATGATGAGGATTTTTTTTGTGCATAATTATTCTCTGGGAAAACCTTATATAAATCACACTGATCTATACTGATAAAAGACAGTGATGTTCCACTTTATTTTTAAATCATGTGATTATTATCTCAAGTTATTAAAAAAGAAGTTTGGTACTAGCCAATCCTTTTTCTACTTTAATAATCTAAAAATGATCAGATTGTCCTCTCACATTAATGAGCAATATTACATGTCTTTGGCTTGAGAGGTATGGTCACTTTGAGCTGTACTTTTCTGATGCTAATACCTGAGTTCAAAGACGTAACTAAATACAGATTAGAGTGGAAATTTACAAGGGATCATATCACTGAATAGTTTGCTCAGGTAAAATAAAAAGAAGATTAATACGGGATTTCCCAATGTTTTAAAGGAAAATTAATCTGACATATCAGACATAAGAAATGTGCTGCTACTAATACATGTGATATTTCTGTAAAAGTATTTCAAATTTAAATTTAAATGTATTTAAAAGGAAGTTGTCTCAACCACTTGCAATTGTTTTGCTGTTCTCACAAAAGCAGTTATTAATTCTTTCTCCAGAATGGAGTAAATAATAAAGTTGTGGTTAAGACTGGGTCAGTCCAGAACAAAAATAAAGACTGTAGCTTAGTAAATATAATGGTATTTGCTGAGAAGACTGCATATTTGTAAGACGGTGGCCTAGGAATCTTTCAGGTCTAATTTCCTGCTTTTCTTCAAAAGCAAAAGGTCAAAGCAGGTGCATTGGAAGAGGATAAAATATGAGTGGAGTAAGTTTTTATTTGAGATAGAGTAGAATATCGGGGGTAGATATTTTTCTTTTTCTTTATCAAATGTTATATTTTTTTACTAATCTATACCCACTGACACCATTCCAGGTCCCAGAAGTGTTGCTGTTTTGTTAAACAACAAGCAACTCAACAGCTGAAGGGGAGGCGTTAAGATGTGGGTTGAAAAATAACACTTATTCACGGATCTTCACATTCTATTCCAAAATATATATCCCGAGCCCAAATTTTTTCCTGCCTCTTGCAATGCATTAAGTGTTTAAAAACATTATATTGGACAGGCTCACCCTGTGACAAGAATCAAAGGCATAAGCATGGCAAAGTAAAATTTGATCACATGTGTAGTAGGAATGCACAGATCTTGTTGCACTTTTCAAGTAAAAAGCATTAAATGTGCATTCAGTGCCATGACTGTCCACCACGCACGGTGAATTGTGGTGGCTTTTCTGTCATGCTTCCTCCATTTTGCTTCCCTACCAAAGCTCTGGATTCAACCCAGACATTGCTGGATAAGCCTGAAGTACTCAGCATAAGGTGCACATCAAAGATGGAGAAAAAGTAGCAGGCATTCTGTATAGGCTGGTAATACTCAGCTGGTGGCAGCCTGTTGGGATAATTTTCAACTTGTTGCCAAAATTGCCTCCAGGCTTTGCTGTGATCCACACTTGGGACTTGGCCCAGGAACAGAGTCAGGATGCTGTGAAGCTTGTCTTTGATGCCTGTTATCGACTGTGCCCACTGCAATGCAGGCACAGCTGAGAGTAGGGTCTGGCAGCTTTTGCACTTCTAGGCGAGTCCCTGATCAGGTTTCCAGATTAAATCTTTCTGGCCTCTCCCTGATGGAACTGTGCCTGCCTGACACTTGCCATTCTCTCTACACTGTAGCTTTCAAGGAGACCTTTTCCTCTATGATTTTCTGATATAAAGCAGTTGTGAGACTTGGAAGCAATGATGTTTTCAATTGGTGCGTTTGGCCCCACCAGGACTAGCACATGCAGTTACACAATGCTCAGAGCTGACAGCAGACAAGCTGACAGGTCTCACAAAGGACACTGGAGAAAGCTTCTGTAAGCCTCCTCAGCAACTCCAAGGTGCTGAGTTGCCTATGTTAAGATTTGTTGACTGTGAGTTTGCTGTGCTTTCTTTCTAGCTTTTTTTTTTTAATCTGGGAGAATATTGCCCTTCCCATAAATCCAATCCCACTGGATTTATGCTCCAATACCTGAAAATTAAGGGGTTTAGCTTCAAATTGCTTGGCTACTGAATTAAGGACTGTGGGTGAAAGCTCTTACTGAGGACACAAAACATATCTAACCATATCTTATTCAGTATTTCACAGTACTGCTCTGCTTGATCTATGCTTAAGTGCTAGTAGGAAAATCCAGACTTGATCCTATTTTTTCTCCTGAGTTAAATCCTCAGGAAGCTACAGATCAGCTATTTTCAGCTATGAATCAGACAATAACACTACAGTTAACACTCCTATTTACTCAAGGCTGTAAATTGGAGACATAGGTTCATTATGTGACATTGCTTTGAAAGCTTCATTTCTTCTCAGGGAACAGAGGAATTGTTTACAGTGTGTCTGTGCCATGTGATATTTGTGATTGGCAGGCTATAGGTGGCCAGGTTTGAGCTATGTACCCTAAACTCTCTTACAACTAACGTAAAGAAATAATTATTCTCATCCTAAAGTGTCTCTCTAAAACAGATCAAGTGAATGGTGCTGTAAGAGTAGCAAGAAAGCTTACAGTGAATTTCTCATCTGTTGACATCTAAGTAGCATAAACTTCAAACTAGGATGAATCCTACTCTAATCTGTTGCTTAAATGTCAACTAGATTCCGTATGGTAGCATTATTTTGTAGGAGAATGCCAACAAATTGGAGTTTGGTTCTTAGAAAAAAATGATGAAAGACAAAAAGTAGGGTTCTGTTCCAGGTTCAGACTCCTGACTATAAGGTGTGCACTTATCTATATGTGATCTACATATCATAATGTTAAGGGGGATCTAATTAATACAGGTAGTGCTGAAGCAGCTTTTCTTCTGGGCGGATGAACAGGTCTTCCTTAGGCTGCGCTCTGAGACCCCACTTTTCACTGGCCATGATGGAAGCTTAGGCACCATAGAAATAAATAACAGCGATATTTCATCCACTGATTTAATCTTAGGAGGTGGATGAATGACTGTGCCTTCCATGTTTTTACTCACAGTCAGGCTTGGAACTGAGAATATAGGCTTGTGCTTTTATCTGTCGTTGGCTTAGTAAATAATGCTTCACTCAGGCTGGGCCAAAAGGTGTTATAACCAATTTAGTATTTGGATGCTTGGGGCGTATAAGGACTACACAATACTTGTGCCCTTTTTGTGATATATGTATCGCTCCAGGAACTGTTATTCCTTGACAAAGGAATTTATATGCTTTTCTATGACTCTTTGGAATCTTCAGCTATGACACTGTCACAGTTTAGGCAAAATTGCTGTGTGAGAGTTAGAAACGTTGAATAGTATAGATATAGGGAATTCTAGGGAATTGATGGGCAAAAGGGGAACAATATTAGTTCCAGGCTGGAGACCTTCAGAAGTTTTTACAATAAATGCACATCAATGAGAAAGGAAAAAAAACCTGTGCTGGGAGAATATTTATTGTTATTTCCACTATACTGTTGGTTCAGGAATTACAATAGCTCATGCTAACTCCTCATAGAAGAACCACATGGCTGATAAGTGCACAACCTGTGAATTTATAACTCAGTCAAGATCTATTGATCTTTATAGTGTCAGGGCTGGGTGGCCTTAGAAAAATGTAATGTCTTCCAGCTTATGGAGTACCTTCTGAAATGAGTATTTGGCTTCTAAAATTTCTAAGACTGAATTTGTATTTTTTCACATATTCTCCTGCATATAGAACCTGGAACCTGGTTGAGACCTGGAAGAGCTTGAGAAGTCTTGCACCTGAGTTGGTAAAACACTGGTATCAGTACAGGTTGAGGGATGAATGGACTGAGAGGAGCCCTGATGAGGACTTGGTGATACTAGTGGATGAAAAACTGGGCGTGAGCTGGCAATGTGTTTTTGCAACCCAAAAAGCCAATCAAATCCTGGCTGCATGGAAAGCAACGTGGCCAGCAGGTCAAGGGAGGTGATTCTGGCCCTCTGCTCTGTTGAGACCCCACCTGGAGTGCTGCATCCAGCTCTGGGGTCCCCAAAACAGGAAAGACCCGTTGGGGTGAGTCCAAAGGAGGGCCACAAAAATTGTCAGAAGGATGGAGCACCTCTACTATGAGACCAGGCAGAGAAAGTTGGGATTGTTCAGCCTGGAGAAGAGAAGGCTTTAAAAAGACCATTTTTTAGCCTTTCAGTACTTGAAGGGTGCTTATAAGAAAGACAGGGACAAGCTCTTTATTAGAGTCTGTAGTGATATGACAAATGGTAATGGTTTTAAATGAAAAGGGACTAGATTTGGACTAGATATACAAGATCAATTTTTTTTAGGATGAGAGTGGTGAGAAACTGGAACAAGTTGCCCAGAGATGTGATAGATGTCCCATCCCTGGAAGCATTCAAGGTCAGGTTGGATGGAATTCTCAGCAACCTGATCCAGTTGAAGTTGTCCTTGCTCATTTCAGGGGTGTTGGTCTAGATGATCTTTAAATGTCCCTTCCAACCAAACTATTTTATGCTTCTATGTCTGGATATTGCACCTGGAGTATTTTCCATGTCTCTTGATGCTTCTAAAAATTGAATATCTCCTTACAGGAATTTTTGCTGCCTAATCATTTTCTTCAAAAGCCCACGGTCTAGGTCATGCTACTGAGTACATCATACAAAGTCATCAATATCCATGGATTTATCCATACCTGTGGATAAAATCATGCCTTCGTCTGTGAAATGGAGGTCTATTGATTCAAACTCATACTTTCTGGTCCAAATTTCTGTAAACAGATTGGAAAGTTAGTGTTACTCTGTTATTTAGATGCCACTTCCAGTTCAAGAATTTGCAAGAAATTGCACCTGAATCTTGAATCTTGTGAGTAGAGGAAGTGAGAGATGATTCAGAGAGGCCTGCGAGTTTTGGTCGTGTACAAGGTAAGGTAATATACTTTGGGTTTTTTCTTCTAACAGTTTTGGGGGGTTTTTTTCTGCTTGAGATTTTGTTTGGGACGCACCTAAATTCTTTACTTTTTTTGAGTTTTATTTATACAGATGTGAAAGTCTGGCAATTATGGCAGTGTACAGTAAGTTAATTATCTCATTTATCAGTTTTGATGTTTAATTTCTAACTATGGTACTAAAAGAAAATTAAGCTGAAATATTTCCTTAAACCTGCTTAAAAACCCATTGTTTTTTGAAATAGCATTAAAATTTTACTTTGGAAAGATCTCTTTTCTACTTATGAACTCTGCTCATGACAGTGTAGTTTTCAATTCAAAGCTCTATGAATTAACAGCCTAGAAATACCCAGTTCTGTGGTGAGTTTGGGTGATTATTTGTTTTCTAAGGCAAGTGAATTTCTGCACCTGAGAAGGTGGGGAATAGAATTGTTTTGTAGAAAAAGACTTGAGGGTGCTACTGGGGAGGAAGTTCAAGGTAGGTCTGTGCTGTGTCCTTGCAGCAAAGAGGGACAGCCTCATACTGGGCAACAAGTGTGCAGGCAGCAGGTCAAGGCAATTGATTATTGTCATGTATTCAACACTTGTGAAACTGCATTTCATTCCAGTTTTGAGCTTTCCAGGACAAGGAAGACATTGACATACTGAGGTCACCAAGCCAAGGAGGGGACTTCAGCACTTGGAGAACAAGGAGGGACTGTGAGGGCTGGATCTGTTCAACCTTGAGAAGAACAGGCCATGAGGAGCCCTTGCTGTTGCCTATAACTTGGAATATAATATAAGTTGGAATATTGAAAAATATTATTAGAAAGAAGGAAAATTTCTTATTGTGAGATTGGTTGAATACTGGAGCAGGCTGCTCAGAGGGGTTGTGGATTCTCCATCTATGGAGATACTCAAAACCTTACTGAATATTGCCCTTAGCCACCTGCTTAATTTGCCTTGCTTTGAGCAGAAGCAGGATGGCCTCAAGAAATCCCTTCCAATATAGCATACTTCATAGTTTTGTAATTCTATAGGGTAGGAACATAAAATTGCAGGGGAAGTACATTCTAAAACTTGTGCTGAACTGAGAAAAACAAATGTTTTATTTAAACGAATGCTATGTTTGTTCCTTGGTTATATAAACCATTTAAGAACCTGTCCACAGTGGATAAATTGTTAGGTGTTATCTTAACCACATGTTAACTTGCTGAATTGATTACCCAGGGGGTATGGCCACACAGCTCATGCTGTGTCATGCAGGGTCTTCGGGAGCATGAGGGGTCATCCGAAGCATCTGAAAGGTCAGACAAACATGCAAGATACAGGACAGCTAATCAGCAATTACAAGTTGCTGCAGGTCAACATCTTGTGTGTCTGTGCGTTCAGCTTATAGTGAGAACACCAGGAAATTAATAAATGAACTAAAAGTACCCACCATTTGCTGGGGCCAAGTGTTTATACAGACAATGGCAGTAAATTAGCTGCTGGCTAGCTGACAAGACAAGTTATCACCTTCATATCCCTGCCTAGTCTCTTTTCTTCTTTTCTGCCTGTTTTGTTATTGTCAATTCTACCATTCTCCATTATCTTTCCTCTAAAGTGTGGGTTTGGTTTTTTAAAAAAATTATTAATTTATGAGCTTTTTTATTTTCTTCCAGTTCTCTATTAAATCTCAAAATTCATTCAGGTGTTCTTCCTAATCTTCCATTCTCCCCAGTAGTTCCTCAGGCGGTCTGTTTCCTAAATTATCATTCTATATCTGGTTTTTCTCTTGCTTAATCTGATTGTTAGTCCTTTAGGGTAGATATCAGACTGATTATGTTGAATATTATTGAATTTATTAATGGAAAAAAACTTGTTCCCGGTATTTAAGCATGTGTTTGTGAAGTACCATATAAATGCATAACAATAGCTGTGCTTAACACTAACATTACTGTTGTCATGATTAATAATAAGTGTGATCAATACCAATATAAATATAATTTGTCACTAGTGCAGTTGTTCAATGAAGATGGTTTTGATAATAATAAACACTGTCACCAAATATTCTTCTTGATTATAGAGGAGACATCCTACTAATTTGCCTTGCTCATAATTTACCTGATGTAGGTAAAATATTAGATGGTTCAGTAATTATTAATGTACTTTAAGCTACTCCTTTATTGAGAGGAATAATTACTGCTTGCTTTCATTCATCAATCATTTTGCACTGCAGCATGGAGATGCACATATCAGATTGTACATATTCAAGAGGGGCTCACTGAATCCTTGGGATTTTATTTTCTAATGTTTTAATGGCTTAGCTCCATAAAGTGCATTTTTAAAAATTATGTAATTTTTTCTTTAAGAAATCTGCAGTCACAAAAGTGATGGCCCTGATTGTGATCAAAAAGGTGGTAAATGACTACATTAATTCTATTATGTCGAAAATAGTTGGAGCGGGGAAAGTATTAGAGAAAAGCCTTATACATTTTTTGCTTTAGTTTTCTTAGAGTATCAGTTCATGGCTAGCATGGCAAGCAGGCTCCTGTGCTAGATGGACTTTTGATCTACTTATGCAGCAACTTGTATGAGCATGAGGAGCATGAGACCCTTTTGGGTAGACACCGCAGAAATCAGCCAACAGCTGTACCCAAGTGGGACATAATGAGAGGAGTATGGAAAATACCCTAATTCAGAATAGCTCATGGACTTAAGTGTTGGGCATTTCTTCTGGTGGAATGGAGCAATGGATATGAGCCTTCTCAAAGAGAAGGGGGTTAAGCCCCTGCCTCTTTCAACCAAAATGTGCATTCTTGGCATTGTTTTAAAGTGAGGTGGTGACCCACCATGTCCTCAGTTTGGTGCTAAGTGCAATTCTGTGTAGGGTGTTTCTTATGTCCCTGACTAGGTTGGAGGAAAATGCAGTTTTTGAATCCTCCTAAATTACAAGCCCGAGAGAACTGTTCAGCAGCTCAGCTGTATCCAGACATCTATAACAAATAAGACTTTGCACACCTGGGAAGAATTAATATTAACCAGCCAAGATCTTGCCAGGGATAGAACCTAGAATTCTGCTTTTGTCTCATCAGTTTCTTTTCACCACTTGTCTCAAGAGCTGTGGCTTAGCCACTGATGAATTTAATTATAGTGAGTTAATTAAATAAACCAGCCTAGATGTATTTTATAACATATTAAACCAAAACTGGTTTCACATTCTCCCTTATAAAATATTAGATTATAATTAAAATAAAACCCCCCAGTTATAAAAATCAATGACATTTTATATATATATTTTTAATGGTCCTACCAAGTTGCCTAAGTTACTGTTTCATAATGTTTGGTTTGTTATGAAGACCTAGCTTCATATTTCACGTATATTACAGTATAAAGTTGTTTTAATTAAAGTAAACAAGTACATCACATTTTAAAAATGAATAGAAAAGGTTAAAATTTATTTTGACATTCTCAGAGAAGGAACAAAATAATCCTGTGGAACAGGACTTTAAAAATTTTAAAGCACAGTTCCACTCCAAATACAAGTTGAAACCAAATATCTGGGGCGTCCCTGAATTGTAGATTAGCAGAACAAAGTAGGTTTTTTCTTTTTCTCTGAGCTTGCCTTCCTTTGTGTTCTTAAGAAAAACAAACCAAAAAAATCCCTCCAAAAACCCCAAGCCCTTTTGTAAGTCTTTGGAACTTCTATGTTTGGACAAGAAAAAAGGAGGCATATGCACCCAGAGACTTGAGAATGATGGACAGTAACTGGTAGCTACAATTAAACATTAATTAGATAATCACTCTGCTTTATTTTGAATGTTTGTGCCATCCCAGAAATCTCAATTTACTATGGTAATTAGATAGACTTTCTGCATATATTAGGCTATATTAAGACAGTTTATGTGGATAACAATTTCTTCATAGGCTTGATTCATGATCACTTCCATTTTAATTAATTTATTTTTATGTGAATGATAGGAAAGTCATTCAACTGCACCCCCACAGTGTGGACCTGGGGGCCTTATGTTGAAGTGTTTTTCAATAACAGAGGTAAGTTAATGCCGGGCAGACTGAATTTACATAATAAGTGGCATTTTTATGTACATGTGCAAAAAGAACTCATTTTTTATTGTAATATGACTCACAAACATTCCCAAAGGGAAGAAATCTGTTATTGTCTTGTATTCTCGTTCTTATACATGGTAATCATTGTATGAACAAACATATGCACCAAAAAAAATCCTGTCTCTTGGATTATAAGCAGTAATTATCTCTGCTTAATATCTGTCACACTGTTGGTAACCATCTGATGGGGAGTGCATGTGCTACTTTGCATTCATTCAGGCTTTCAGTAATTTTTGGAACACTTGAGAAAATTCAGTAAAGCTCAGCTGTGCCTGAAATATTAGAGAGTGCTACAAAATCTGCTTGATTATATCAGTCAATACTGCATCAGAGCCTTGCAATTTATACACTGCAAATGGACAGTTCAAGTGTGCTCCCAAACTGAAACAGGTCATGATTTGTACTCTGGTCTACTAGAAATTGTTTGGTAGTTACATGTTTGTTTTCCCACTGTAATAAATATCACACAATCAGGATAATTACTGTTAATTCTGGGATGATTTGCCATGGACTTGATACTGCAGACATGAAGAGGCACAAGATAGAGCTTCTGTCTGGTGCTATTCCAGACTGTCTAGGGACAAGTTTCACCGACATCCAGAGAAACTCCAAAAAGATGTGTCATGAAGTGAGCAGCAACAGATGTTAAGGTTAAGATTCCCAGAGGAATTTGTAGTAGCAAAACCTAGCTTTTAGGTGCATTGCATCCCTGACTGAGAATTTCTCAGGAATTAGATACACAAGCAGGAGACCCTCCCTTTAACCAAGGAGATACTTAGGAATTAACCACAGGAAAGCAGAGAGGAAATGCTGGTGGTAGAAATAATTTTTCCTATTTCCAAGAAACTAAAAACCTTTTCTGAGATTGCCAGAGGTGTCCATCTTCAACTGAGACTTCAATCTCTTTCAAAGGGCAGGCTAGAAACTTGTACCAAGGTATGAGCAGGAAATGTCCCTGGGATGAATGTCTCTCCTTTTTTTTCAGGAGTTCAGTGATTACGGTGCACACTTGACAGGGGGAGGAATTTGTTGAGTACCTCTCACTATATGAGTAGTTCTCAGAGTGCTTCAAATGAAGACTTTGATCATCTGATGAATTTCAATTGCAAAAGCCTTCAGCACAGCTTATTAATGGATGCAGGACCTTGAAGATCTACCAACTCTTTGAGAATGTAAACACCTCTGGGGACATGAGAAGGGGTTCGTGTGCCAGTGCCAGAACAGGAAAGATATCAGGCACATTAGCTGTAAAAAGACTTCTATAGATGTGAAGTGCAGACAGTTCATGAATCTGTGGGGTTTTTGGTTTGTTTGTTGTTGTTCCCTTTAGCCCATCTATTTTTACTGACATGTTGAGCTCAGTAAGACTGTAGAAGGCATTAGGAAGGGAGGAAAAAGTAATTCATCTTGAGATAGTCCTTATGTTCAGGAAGCATTTGGGAAGGAAACATGCAACAAGAACTCATAAAAATATTCAGCTCAGATTTACTCACTCCATATGTCTGAAAATGTCTGGTTCACAATGTGCACACCTAGGAGCTGTGGTGTACTGATCATTATAATGCAGTCTCACTACATCAGAATAGAAATTTGAAGCTAGCTTTTCAGTTTCAATTACTGATTTTCACTGTCTTTAAAGAAAACAGAGATTCTCCATATTAAGGTGCAAAACTGAGAATCTTTCTTATAAGTCATTCTATTTCTCGCAAACTCTTGAAAAAGTTGAAACTGATAGGTTTCTGTGCTATGTATATGAAATAGTTATCTTGGTAAATATGTGTTCGTTGCTTTTCAGTGTGAAAAGTGCGTGCTAAAACTAAGTTCTCCTAGCCTCAGAATTTTTATTCTGTATGGTGTTACAGACTACCATCAATAGAAACAGGGAAGGTTATGCCTCATGAAATAGAAATCATAGTCAGTCTAGGACCCAGTTTTCCTGCTTTATTCCACGACAATTTGTTGCCAATCAGTTCAGCTGGTTTCTATCTTCTGAAAGTAATCACTGGTTCTTACTGTAATTAACTGTGTCAGTGAAAGAATGTTCCTATACACTTAAATTTCTACTGCTTAAACTGTACCAGTTCCCGGTAGTCAAAGAGACTACAGGCATTTGAAATAGTTTTTTACTGAGGTAATCTTATTTTCAAGGGTTTAGACATTCAATATATAATGTGGGCTGTTCTGTATGAGTTACTTGGATGTTAGAGAACAGTCCTGGACATTTACTTCCGCAGGGAATAACCTCAGTGGCCAAAGTTGCTTAATTCAGGGGCTTAACAGAGAAATCTGGGAGAAGAGATACTGTGCTGGATCTCTTTCTGTTTGGCCAGCTCTAGGGAGGCTCCCTGTTCAGTAAGATATCCACCAGTTGTCATGTCAGTTGACTTAGTTCCCTTACAGCTTAATTATTCTTGCAATAGTGTATGTAAAACAGTTGAATTAGAGAAAATTCCCATGGTGAAGAGCTGAGCAAAGCTGCAGGTTAACAAAAGCCTTTTCTTCTTACATTATCTTTTAATCTGTTGTATAAATGTCACAAGCAGGATCCACTTTAATTAACAGGAGGGCAGGTGATGTGATACACTGTTCTTCAGCTAGAAGCAGCAGTAGCAGATATCGATTGATTAGAGTATGACTCTCATCATGGAGACCCAGCACGAGAGCTATCTGAGAAGGACAGGAGAGCAAAGACATTGGGTCCCTTTGATGAGATGTGACAGAAATGCTGATAGTGAACAAAGCCAAAGCTGGTATCTTTGCCTATTGCTGCGACTGGCTGGGCTCATGTAATATTTTACTAAACAGAAGAATTTATTATGAGTTTCAATGTTGCTTTTGTTTTTGACAGAAGCAATAGCAAGTACTCTGAATGTTGCTTGGCTTTATCCAGGGTGAAACTGACTGACAGTCAGAAATTGCTTCTGCATGAACGTTGATTTTATTCTTGGAAGACTCATTAGCAGCACTCCGACGCTGTACAAGAAGGTTAGTCTGTCTCAAATATCCTACCTGTACATTTCAGTGCAGCTGCTTTTGCTTTCACGGTAATATAAAAAGCAAATTTTACTGTCTTGCTATATTTAAAACCAGATGGTTGGCCCTCTTAACCCCAGGCAAACGTTGCAATTCCTCCTTTTTCAGATTTTTAGTATTTGTTTGCTGACTAAAGCACCAGGATTTAGAATCATTGCTGTTACACAGTACCACATTTCATGTACAAGCCTTTTTATGTGCCTTGTACAGTTATACGTTATATAATAGAAGCATATCTATTCTGCTGCTAACCAGAAAATATGAATTGTAATCTAAAATACATGCATGAAACATTTAAAAAGAAAAAACTCAGTGGCAGAACAATAATTCCCTGTTTGCAAGTGTAGTTTGGAATTATCAACAGAAGCAAAGACTAACAAAATAATGACATTACCTTTTGAATCAGAAATTACCAACTATGACCAGTTCTGTTGTGTTTAGTAGTGGAACAATTCCAGACTGTTTGTTTCCAAGATTTGTAAGTATTTGCAGCTCTTTTTTCATCCTCAATGACCTTGTGTCTTATTTTTTCTGCCAAGGGAGTTATATCATCCAGTATAACACAGAAATTATATATGATGCTCACTTTGAGGCTAATGCTAGTTCACAACAAAATACCTGCTGGCCAGAACTTTTCATAGAGAGATTTTTGTATCTAAGATCTTTTATGAGATTTCCATCTTTAGTTGCAGTCTTCTGATATCTTCTGTGCTACAAAATCCATCTGGTTTCTGTGTAAATATCAAAAAGAAATTGGGTGGGCTTCGACTTCTGTTCCATAGGACGTAAGAGTTTCAATTAAAATTGTCTCTCATTCTGAGGCTTTGGAAATGTTTATTTTTCCTGATCAGTGAGTTCTCTGTTCTTTCTGTGGCACTTACAAGTTCTCATTTTCTTCTGTGTTTACTTTTTCATTGAGGATTCTATGAGATCGTTCAGTGTCACCCGCCCTTTTAGCCAAAGGCAACAATCAGCAGCTCAGAGCTGCTTCATAGTAATTGACAGTCGTGTTTTCCAAACTAGGGGACCATTACTGCTAATAGAGAAAGTCAGCAAAACCCAGACCCTATAAAATATAATGTGGAAACCTATTTCAAGTCTAGCAAAAAAAGCCAAGAAACCCCCAGAAAAAAACCCTCAACCAAACAACAACAACAACAAAAAAAACCTTCCCACAAAGAAATACCAAGTAGCTGTGGCTACTGCACATGCAACATAAACCTAATAAAGTATGCTCCAGTTATTGCTGTAACCTGAGAATTACCATGATTGCTCTTAGTTGTGAATAAGGGTAGGAAACTTCATAAAAACTCTTTGTCAGCTAGTCACATTGTATTAGAGCTGGAACAGTCTATGTGACTGGACTGACCTTCAACAAACTAAAACATAACCCTTTTAAAAAGAAGATTTAATCACTCTATAGAAGTGAAGCAGTGATATGTACAGTCCCTGACAAAATGAGCTCTCTTAGTGAATACATTGCCCACTCACTGACTACACTCCTTGTATGCTACATATGCATTTTGGAAATACTATTATGCTCAAAATCTTGTTATGAAAAAAGAAGGAAAACAACTTATATGTAAACTAATTTATCATTAGCATCTTAACAGTTTCATCAGTGAATTATTATTAGTCCAGATGTAACTATTAAATAAAAAAAAAAGCAGTAATACAGAAAGAAAAATGTTAAAAATTTTACACACTCTTCCCCTTTTTATAGAATTATAGATTCAGACATGATTGCAGTATCACAGGATGCTGAGGTAGTGAAGGACTCAGCAGTAGAAGAGCACCTAGTCCAACTGGCCAGCTTAAAACAGACTGAGGTCGTTTGCTCAGGGCCGTGTTCCACTGGGTTTTGGGTTTCTTCAAGGATGAAGACCACAACTTCCCTGTGAAACCTGTGTCTCCCGTATGGTAAAGAATTTTTTTCTTATGCTTAATTGCAATTTTCTGTATTTCAATTCATGCCTGTTGTCTCTTGTCCTGTCCATGAGCACCACTGAGAAGGTTCTGTCTCTGTCTTCTTTACTCCCCTTATGAGGTATTTGTAGACATGGGTAGGATCCTCCTGAGTCTTTGCCAGGCTGAGCAGTCCCAGCTCTCTCTGCCTTTCCTGACAGGAGAGATGCTCCAGGACCTCCATCATCTTCATACTTCCTTGATGAAATCAGTCCTGTCTCCTGGTCCATGTGCCTCATGTACTGAGGAGCCCAGAACTGGACCCAGCAGTTCAAATATGGTGCCAGTAGGTAGTTTTTTGTTGTTGTTTGCTTATTTGGTTTTATGCTGGTCGTGTCATCATTCTTCCAATATTCTTCTAGATTATAAAGAGAATTAT
>VWZQ01003333.1:649390-686642 GCA_013397015.1 Myiagra hebetior
GAATATGTTTTTTGTTGGTGCGGGGGGGGTGGGGGGGGTGGTGGTGGTGTGCAGTCTGCTGTCAACATTCTGAGCCCATTGTTGGGAGAAGTATGACCATAATGATAGTTTCTCTTCTGTACTCTAGGAGCTATTTGGGGTCTTGTTTATTTACTTGCAAACAAGTGCTACACTTTGCTCTTTTGTCTCTGGTCTGCAAGTTCTCATTATAGCTGAACTTATTTTAGATTGTGTTTTATCTATGTTAATTGTTTTTTTTTTTTAATTTTTTTTATGCCTAAAGCTGCTTTCACCAAGCTTTGTGTCTGCAAGTTTTTTATGGCCTTCCAGTTTCTAGATTTCCAGTGCCAGCCTGTGTCCATTTTCTTGTCATCCTGGTCCCATAATCCCTTTACAGTGTTTTTTTCCAGGTCAAGGCCCTTGCTCCATACCAGGCCCATATTCTGCTGCACTCCATTATCTCAGTGACATGACTGTTTCACTTTTCAGGAAGAGCAACCTGTTAATTACTGTCTTTATAAAATTATTCTTACACCATACAGAGATTAGTAAAAGGAAAATGAATCAGGCTTATCCACCTGTTCATTAGAAAAAAAAATTGCTACATCTAAACAAACTGCTACATCTAAACAACAGACTGTTCAAAATTATTTCAAGCAAGGCAAGCCTGAAAAATCTCAGTCCTAAGAAACAACAAAGCCACTATAAAGCCTGTGGTGTTAGTACTTCTAGCAGTACCAAAACAATATGAATTCCACTTCAGAGGATCCAGAAGGTATTTCTGGATCATGGGGCAAAGTTATAAAGGGTGAAAAAAGAATCTGAAAAGTAGGGAAAGAAATATAAGTACATTATTTTTCTCTAATTTCAAATCAAAGTTTGCAGTCTGTTCTGAAGTGCTAGCTTGCTGAGAGTGTGAAGAAGTTGTTGCTGTGACATTTAGTGAGCAAGCATCCACAACTGAAAACTTAAACTTGATTTCTTCTCTTTTAAGGCAGAACCTGAAGGACTGAAAAATCAACAAGACTTGATTAATCGAGTTGGCAATGTCAACATAAAAGACTTTTAGGCATTGTATTTGATATATGTATGAATCATGAACAGCGAAATGTACATATAGTTGCAGAAAATGTACAAAAGCTGTTGTTTTGAAAGTTATACAGCCTGAAGCAGCCATCTCATCAAGGCCTTTATTAAATAACAGTTTTTTGCAGTGAATGACTTGCTCAGCTAAGTATGCCAGCATCCTTATAGGAGTGGTCCTTAGTGCATCTGTTACAGCACACTCAGTGGAAAACTTACTAGAAACATCTCCAGAAGCAATCCAAGATTCATATGCCTATAAGATTCGCATGCTTCAGCAGTGCTAGAGCAAGATAAAGACCCCTTGGCCATACAGGTAAAGGAAATTAAACATAACAACTCGTGGCTTCATTCTCTTGCAGTCCACAAAATTCTTTGCACTAATTTCACACATGGAAATCAGTGTTAAGAATGGATGAAAGGTGTGGGCTTCCACAAGGCCATCAGAGAGTTTTTGACTTACTGGCATTTCTTCATGGTTAGGCTATGATTTCTTCTTTTGTGAGCAACTTTTCTTTGCAATCAGCTGGTGAGCCTGTCAGCAGTGGAGGCCTAACGAGATTCTTTGAACCAGGCTGTAGGCTTCTCTAATGACTACCATTTGTTCTTAGCTAGTGATCCTTTCAAAAATTCATTTTGTGTGCTGCACCTAATCTACCTTCTTGACAGCTCCAAGCACCTAAATGAGCAGAACTTTTCTCTCCTGAGGCTGAAATGGAACCTTTGTTTACACGTAACCTGATAAAAGCATTTATCAGAAAACTTAAAGGGGGTTATTTCATAAGCTTATAGAAAAAATAATTATCTTGTATAAGATCTTAGTGAAAAAACCCAAAAACAGTGACTAAGAATGTTATGGATCTGATATTCAGTAGCAGAAATTTTTTCCTGATGGAATGGGAAAGAATTAATTATCTGTTGATTTACCTGAGCTGATGTTGGCTGCAATATATTCATGGGTCATTTCAAATATCTCCTAAGACTGTGGTTCCTGGGTTACTTTTTATTTCCCAGAAACTCAGAAATGTCCCCTCTCTCTTAATTAGAACCCAAGTTTATTTATAAAAGCATTGGCAATTATTTTAATATTTCCATTTTCTGAATGAGGCTTCTTTTCCATCACAGAACCAAAGAAGCTAGCTTGTTAATACTTTTGGTCAAAAGTGAGTATAGATTAAGTAATCCTGCAGACTTATCTCTGTGTAGAAAATTTTTTACTGTCTGGGAGGATTTACCCACCACCACGTTCTTACTGTGTTTTGAAGTGTTTTCTGTTAAAAAATTTTCCTACCCCCAAAAGGCTATATTACATTTAATTGTTTTTTCCAGTATTGTAAGAATACCAAGAGAATTCTAATAAAACACTCTCTCCTCTGCAAATAGAAACTTCCATTTAAAAAAAAAATAAACTTGAGAACTCTGGTTCTCCTATGATTACAGTCAGCTCTGTCTTCTACTAGAGTTAATTTAGCATTTAGAGGGCAACCTCTCAGTCTGTACAAGTACACAGATATAAAATCTGACAAGGAATGAAACTCCAGACTCTGGCACAGCTGTACTGAATGCCTCTTCTGTTCTGCCGGACCAGTTTAGCTATCTTGCTTTTTTAGTTCTGCGCCCTCTGAGAAGCCTAAATCTAATTAAACAACAGACAAAAACTAGACATGCAATTGATCTGTGAGAGGAGAAAGGGGAATAAATTAGCATTGAAAAGTTTAAACTAAAAGTAATTTCAGTGTATTTATCAGACTGGCATTTGAGGAATTCCTCAGACTCTTTTGGAAGCCATTTTTACAGTTAGCCAAGAGATAATCCACCATTTCCCCCCACCATGCTTCTTCCTTTCAAAAGCAGAAATCAAATGCTCTTGATACACCTTCAGCATTTATCCTACAGAACAACAAAAATAAAAGCCTTCCTAACATCCCACTTTCTTGCCTTAGTCTTGTACCTAATATTCTTCCACAAGGAAGATATATCCTTGTCAAGACCTTTTTTGTTCAGCTGTGTTTTACGTAGTTTCTCTTCATGAAGTACCACCTGGCCTCTTAAATTTGACTTGGCAGAGCACTTTAAATATTCTGATAAGGTATATCTAACCCATTAAAAGGCCAAGTCTGAGTTTCATGATTCTTACTGAGAAGGGGAGAATGAGATTAGAAAGAACTTGAACTGCCTTTCATATTATCACATTGTTATATTCAAAGTGTATTTAATATCAATCTTATTATGAGTGTAGTCTGCAGCATTATCTTTAAAGATTGCACAAGCAGGCATAGAGTGCATTTCATGGTCTAATTTTAAAGGGGCTTTTATCCCATATCTGCTTACTGAGTATCTGCTCTGATTCAAAGCACATTAACATGCAAATAAGGACATAAATCTTGAGGAGAAGGAAACGTAGCAGAAACTGGGCTGTAAATGAACAAAGTTCAACAATCAGTCAAATAGGTAATGTTACTCAATATTTGGTGCATCACATCTGCTTCTAGTCTCTCTAATCTCAGCATGTTTAATGTCTCCAGTGCTTTCACTTGACTCGCTGATGACATGATCAGAGATGTCATGGGATGCAGCTAGGCAGTGCAAATGACAGCTGGGTAGGGATGTTGTTAGGGCCGTGGTAAATCACAATTTTCAAAATGCTTGATAATATGCCCTCGTAGTGTCATAATCTCAGTGTCAAGTATTATCAATTTTTCAAAGCTATGGGGCATGATAGATTGCCTGTGCCTTCCCTTGTATCTTTCAGAATAGGATTTCTTGTAGACCTCTCAGGCTTTCTTCAGATGCTTATGCACAGCTGGATCTTTTAGTGCCTCCAGTATGTTACATGGGCGCTGGTATTACATAACTTTTAAAAATGCACTCTTAGTTATTTTTCAGGACTTCCAGCAATTCATAATTCATTTAGAGGTGGATGCAGAGCACAAATTACCATTCATATGGAGGAAACATAAAAAAATATGTTATTCTTCTGCCCTTGAAAGGAAAAAAAGCTTCTGTTTTAGTGATATTCTGAGATAGGTTATGCAAAAATTGGCTGGAAAATGAGGTAAAAGGCCATTATTCTCTCCCTGTAAGGAAAGGAAGATGCAAGGCATCTGCTGCAACTGTAAGAGCGCGATATTAACAAGGCTGAATTACACATACTATTGGTGAATTGTGTTGGAAAGTGCTGCAGTCTGTTATTGAGGTTCATGGGGGCACTGGCCTTTGTAACCAAAAAGAAAAACAGACCTGAGGATACTGAGCTATAGTGCACAGACAACTTTGATTTGGGGAATTTTCCTAAACACCACTATTCACTTCATCTTCTGAAGAATGTGAGAAATATTTCCTGAGAAATTTTATAATGCCTCACTCTAGGCTATATCTTAATATACATGATTTTACTTTGAATGTATCTCTCTCAATTGATTTTTTTTCTTTTGATGAAGTTGCAAAACCAGAAACTAGAGTTTATATGGACACAGAATGGTAAGTGCTAGCAAACTGAGACTATAAATGTCTCAAATCAGATAAAGGAATATGTTATTTTTTCTTGGGGTAGTCCATACTTTAACATGTTTCATGAGCATGAGAAACTAATTAGATACTCTTGTGAGTACAGAAGGAGGGTGCATTGTTACGAAGGAGTCCGTAAAGGTGTAGAACCCTTGCAGTGATGTCCATGGTTGGATGAAATGTCAAAGTATTTAGATAGGCACGTACAGAAGAGTAGGAGACCCCTGTGGTCTTATAGCTCAGCTTCTGTAAGTCACTGTAAATGATGAATTATTTCTGCTAATTTTCTCTACTGGAAATTAGAGAATAAAAGTTATATATCCTAAAATAATCCAACATGATTTACAAATTTTGATTAGACTCATTAAAGTATAATAAATTTTGAAGAGAATGGGATAGCATTCTTCAGACTGCACGTCATACTTCAAAAACACTTTTGATGGCTGAATAGTTGCTATTCATTTTTGATATTGGTAAGCTCTTCACTTACTCACCAGGCTGTTGAATTCTCTGGGTGTCCCACTGTGCTTTCCTTGCTGAACTAACTGGCTCTTGTCTTCTTCAGGGTATTTTTGTGATGTAGTCTCTCTGTCTGCCATTTCTTCATAGAAGTAGGAACTCAAGATCTACCTGTCTTAGACCTACAGATCAATCACTCTACAGATTTTCTAACAAGGAACAGACTTGTCTGGTGGGTTTACAGGCCCTGACACTACTGGGGTTATATGGGTTTGTGTAGTAGAGATTTTCCTTGGTAGTTTAGAGAATAAACTAATGGCATGAAACTGTGTCAGGGGAGGTTTAGTTTGGATATCAGGAAAAATTTCTTCACCCAGAGGGTGGTTGGGCACTGGAACAGCCTCTCCAGTGAAGTGGTCACAGCACTTCACCTGACAGAGTACAGGAAGTGTTTGGAAAATATTCTCAGGCATGTGGTGTGACTCTTGGGGCTGTCCTGTAAAGGGTCTGGGGTTGGACTTCAGTGGGACCTTGTAGGTCCCTTCCAACTCAGAACAATAATTCTTCTACAGAAAATTAAAAAACAGCAAAAAATCTCTAATCTCTAAAATAAAGTGCATGACTTATCTTGAAGTAATAGTTTTATTTATATCATCACAGAATCATGGAATCACACAATTGTTAGGGTTGGAAGTGGCTTCTGGAGATCATCTAGTCTAAACCCCCTACCAAGGCAGGGTCAACTAAAGCAGGCTACAAAGGAGCACATCCAGGTGGGTTTTGAATGTTTCTAGAGAGGGAGACTCCATGACTTCCTTGGGCAGCCTGTTCCAGTGCTCGGCCAACCTCAGTGTAAATAATTTCTTCCTCGTGTTGTGGTAGAACTTCTTGTAGTTTAGTTTGTGGCCATTGCTCCTCCTTCTGTTGCTGGGCACCACTGAAAAGAGTCTGGCACCATGCTTTTGGCAACAGCCTTTGAGATATTTATGTACTGATGAAATACTTTCTCAGTCTTCTCTAAATCAAACAGGCCCAACTCTCACAGTCTCTTCTCATAAAAGATCCTCCAGACCTCTCATCATATTTTTTGCCTCTGCTGGACCCTCTGGTTCTTCTCTTTCTTGTACTGAGGAGCCCAGAACTGCACACAGCCCTCCAGATGTGGCCTCACTAGGGCCAAGCAGAGCGGGGGGTATCACTCCCTCGGCCTGCTGGCTGCAGTCCTCCCTTTGCCCCTCAGGATACCACTGGCCCTTCTGGCCACACTGGCACTGCCAGCTCACGGTGAGTTTGTCTTCCACCAGTGCTCCCAGGACCTTCCCAGCAGAGCTGCTCTCCAGTAGGTCAGCCCCAGCCTGTGCTGGTTATTCCTGCCCAGGTGCAGGACCCTACACTTGCCCTTGCTGAAGCTCATTAGGTTTCTCTGCTCCCAACTCTCCAGCCTATCAAGGTCCCACTGAATGGCAGCACAGCCTTCAGGTGTGTCAGCCACTCCCCCAGTTTCATCAGCAAACTTGCTGAGAGCACATCCTATCCCTTTATCCAGGTCATTGATAAAAAAGTTGAATAAGACTGGATTCAGAACTGATCCCTGGGGAATGCCACTGACTACAGGGCCTCCAACTGGATTCTACTCTGCTGATCACGACCCTCTGAGCTCTGCCATTCACCCACTTCCAGATCCAACTCAGTGTCCATTCACTTACCCCACATTTCCTGAGCTTACCTAAGAGGATATTATGGGACACATTGTCAAAAGCCTTGCTGAAGTTGAGGTAGACAATGTCTGCTGCTCTCCTCTCATTGTCCCGTCTTGCCATGTCATCATAGAAGACTATCAGATGGGTCAAGAAGGATTTCCCCTTGGCAAATCTGTGCTGACTACTCTTAATGACCTTCTATCTTAGCTAGTGTTAGTGTGGGAATTCAAGATGAGCCTCTAAAATTTAGCACCAGATACTCAGACAGAAATTACTACAAAGACAATTTTTAAGAGTGTTTAAGTTTAGCTCCAATTGGAAATTATGATGATGGAAAGGTAAATTTGCAGTACAGCTAAATCCACATTCAAAATGAAGAAAGTAATATGAAAACCAATGCCAAAATGAATAATTTTGGTATTGATTCCCCCCTTCCATGCAATGTTTTATCTTTTGGTTTATTAAATTTCCAGGTGCCCTTTCTTGCTTTCCTATGTACTAAGTAGTGATGACTTATATTATCTGACTTATCACACGAAATGAAAAAAAACAACAAAATAAGACATCACTGAAGTACTATTTTGGGCTCTACTGCTTGTCACATAATGAATAACTTGGTTGAAATGAAATGCTTTCATTATGAATGCTTTGCAGTCCTAGGATCTCACTGCTTCATTATCTTACGTAAGACTCACTGAGACCAAATAAGTGTGATGAGACCAAATAAATGTGATGTGATGTGTGTGTCACTTTATTCTGAAATACAGACTTCATTTCATATTTTAAAACATCCTCTTGTTACTGTTGCTAGTACTATTTATTGGAGGATTTAATCAGGAAAAAGAATATTAAAAAAAGAAGAATTTAGTTGCTTTTATTTCCTGTTTGCCTGTAAGAGAGGCTCACCTTTCGTTAGGGCAGTACGCTAAAATGCATCAGGATTTTTTTGAACAGCTAATAGAACAAATATTTCTGGAAAGCAGGAAGTCAAATGGGAAGCTCAGTCTAACAGATCAGGTTCTGAAGAGTCATTATTTTAAGAGTGTGGATCTAATGAGGGAGTACAACAATAACAGCCCTTAATTAAATGGACTGTTTCTGAAAATTAGAGGTCAGATATTAAAAGTAAATGGCATCCAGTTATGCATTTGCATACCTATTTCGTTCACCCAGTACAATTTTATGTCCTCCCTAGTGGAAGAATTAAACACTTTTTTTTTTTTTAATTTCAAAATATTTTCTCCCTATGTATATTGATATATTTAGGATTTATTTTTCATTAATGTTAGAAAATCTGAAGTAAACCAAGGTGTCATTTTCATATGCATTAGAAAATAATAATAATGCTGTCATAGAGTGGTATTTTCTGTTCACAGAGATTAGAGGAAAAGAATTAGCACTAAGATCCTTTCATTAAGGCAATTGTAGCATTTCTAATGCAAACCTATTTATTTTCCCTGACCTTGCCTTTGTTGACATTACTTCTGTGTTGAAGAGAGGCATGAGCGGATGCAGGAAGTTCAGGAGGCTGGTTGAAAAATAAGTATAAGCAGAGAAAAATAATAAGTGCCACCAATGCTTCCATAACGATATAATACCATCTTTTGAGATGGTACCAGCCTTTGAACTAGGCTTCATTTTGTCTTGGCAAAGGTAATAAGCTTTAATAAACTAGCTGACATAGCTTGAATGGCTGACAGGCTTTCAAGCATGCAAATTTTCAGGATTTGAAGGAGAGCTTAGGAATCTGTTTTCTCTTACTGTGTCAACTGGTCTAATTAAAGAGGTTCTTCCTTCCTATACTTTATATACATTCCTATGTCTTTAAGGCTTTACTTACGTCCTTAAAGACAGCTACTATAACATTACTAGATTGTTTCTCTATCATGATAATAAATTCCTTCAAATATTCCAGGTTTTGCTAGGTATTGTACTGATTTTCCAAGTCAGAGAGACATTGTGTCTTCAAACTGTAGATTGAATTTAGTAAGCTTGAAGTGTCCCACTATTGCCTACAACTATTGGATAGGAATGTGGATTATAATCCATCTTTAATTTCTCTGCTATAAAGATCACAAATCTTGTACTTAAGTGGTTGAACATCCAAAATGTTTGAGCAGTAATATTTCACAATAAAATTGGGTTTTTCCCTGACTGTTAACAAGAGAAGTCCTCATACACATATATTTATTGTAAGAAGTAATTTTAATAAATCTTAAAATTTCGTTCAGTTTTTGAAAGGAGACATATGGTACAAAGAGAGAGTGTATGTTCTTGGCAAATAATACCAACCTGAAAATAAATGGGTTTGAAGAAATAAAACAGAAAGGGGGATCATTAGGAAACCAGCTAGCTGTTAAAAGAACAGTCAGCCAGACACTGTCGTAAAGATTTGAAATGCTGCAGCATCTTCTTTTATGGCAGTTCTCATTCAGAAAGGTCATGATGGTGTGGGGAATGAAGGGTTATCTTTTATGATCTCTAGCTATTTTAAATAGTGTAAACAAGTAAATCCAAGGAATTGGAAAATATTTATTAGCCTTCAGAGACTTTGCAAGAGTTTAGTTGAGATACTGAAGTGCTATGCGTGTCATAGGAGATGATGAGATCAGTAGCTATTAACCATACCCTGTAGGTTTTAATACCTCAGAGAAATGTTAGCACAAATTCCACGCAATAACTTCCCAAGCAAAATCCTAAGGTCCTGAGTTCTCTAAATGTAGCCAATGATTGATCATGCACTTAACATTATTGATCTGTCTAAGCAGCTGTTGAACATTCTACCATCTGCCTGTAAAGACATGGTGATCAAAACTTTTGCAAAACTATCTGCAGAGAAAAGGGAGGAAATTTTCTAAGGCTCTCTTGCTTCTCCTTCATGTGCCTCTGCTGCCAATCATCCTTTATCTGGGCAAATTTTGAAATTATTCAGAGTGTGGAATTACTATATTCTTTTTAATTTATAAAGGTGATGTTATCCTCTACAATTTTATTCTTGAAACATTTTGAACTAGGGATTATCTAAACTTCTATTAACTCAAGCTACCAAGTTGAGCTTAACAGGTATATTCTGCTACGGTGAGTATAACAGACAAGAAAATAGTCTGAGCTACATCTTTCATAACAAGGTTCAAGGATTTATCATAAATCAGGCTTGAAAAGATGGTAAAATGTAGAGGTGTTTGTATTTTTGTTGTAGGAGATGGTTATTATCAAAAAGGTATGTATGATAAAAAAGATTAGCTAAAAATATTATGTTGAAGAAGCAGAAACTATAGCCTATAATTCTGTACCCAAAATGCACACTGCATTGTTTAGATTTAATGTACTTTTTTAAAAAGAAGAAAAACTCCTAATGGATTTTTAATAGTGATGTGTGTAATTTCTGAGTTTATAATTTCTATTGATATCAAAATACCTGTGGTGAGCTGACCATGGCTGGCCACCAGGTGCCCACCAAGCCACTCAACCACACCCCCTCTATCAAGACGATGGAGGAGAAAATACAACAAAAGATTGTGGGTTGAAATAAGGGAGTTTGTTCAGTAATTAGTCTTACAAGCAAGACTGACTCATCTAGGGGAAATTATACTTCTCCAACATGGGTCTTTTCCATGGGCTACAGTTCTACACAAACTGCCGCACTGTGGATCCCTTCCATGGGGTGCATTCCTTCAGGAACACTGCTCCAGTGTGGTCCCCCACAGGGTCTCAGGCTGCAGGTAGATGATGTCTGCACTCCAGTTGGGCTCCATGGGCTGCAGGGGAACAGCCTGGCTCGCCGTGGTCTGCACCACAGGCTGCAGGGGAATCTCTACTCTGGTGTCTGGAGCACCTCCTCCCCCTCCTTCTCCACTGAACTGGGTGTCTGCAGGGCTGTTTCCATCACATATCCTTCCTCTGGCTGGTATTTGCTCTTGCTCAGGATTACCCCTCTTTATTAATTCTGTTATCCCAGTGGTGCTACTGCTGTGGCTAATGGGCTTGGGTCCATCTTGGAGCTGGCTGGCATTGACTCTGTTGGACATGCGGAATGCTTCTGACAGCTTCCCAGAGAAGCCACACCTGTAGCAGCCCCCTCCCTGCCTTGCCTGCCACTTTTCAGAATTTATCCATGCTTCAAGTTTATTCTTTCATAAAATAGAGAAACAAAATCTCTGTGATATCACTTCTCATTTCAATAGCCAGGATTATGCTGTTGTACATAGAAGACAATGGTTTAAAATGAGGAACAAACACATAAACTCAAAGAAACAAAGCTCCCTTTTTTTTTCTGCATAAAAATGTCTCTAATATCAAGATAAGTCAGAAAAAGAAAATTACAAAGAGCCTGTGACATAAAGGTTATTTTTTCAGAAGAAAATATTTTTTAAACTGTTATCTGGCCTCTTGGAAAAGTAGTTAAAGCTTGCAAAAAGCACACATATTAGCAAAATATTAATATCATGTAAGCATGATTTTATTACAAGAATTTTGTAATATACAAGCAAGAAGAACCCAGTTAAATAGAGATTTTGGTGTTTTCATCACCTGGGAATTTGAGAGGGCTTATTAACAAAATAAAATGGTAAAAGGGAAGCATAAGAAATAGCTTGTTACTGGATAGGATTAGAGAGGGTTGTGTATTGAAAGGAACCTCGTCCATATTTAGTTCAGCCCTGACAGTGTCTCTTTGAGATGAACTCACATCACTTCTGCTGAATGTCTTAGCAATCTTTTCAGTTATACTGATCTGTACTAGCCTGGATATAAAAACACTATAATTTTTTTTTGAGGAGTACTGCTTGTATTTTCAGCTTAGTGTCATCATACAATCATAATGACAGTGGAAGCCCATTCTGAAGAATTTAGAAATTGAGTGCCTGAATTTATATTGAATTTTATCAAGCAGAGGGCTTTTTTATATAGCCAACGTATGTGATAATAATCTTTTCTGACTAGTGTTTTATGCTACCTCAAGGAAGACTGTTATTTAGTCACCATTTACCTCCTGTTTCTTTTCCTGTTGAGTACAATACTGCGGAATGCAAGGTTTGTCTAGTTCAATGGAAATTGGTGGAGACACGGGCCAGTATTTTTCTTTCTCATGTGCTCTTGGAGACAACTAAGCAGAAATCCAAATCCACTAAGACACCTTCCACTGCTATGCACTTGCATGGTTTTAACTTGGTCAAAATTTGGCACAATGTTTTTGCTTATTCCACACCACTGCCTTCCTGTTTTCTTACTATGTGTTGCTAAAATGTAGTTCTCTGGCTTGCATTAATGTATCAGAAATTGACTCTATTCCATTGAAATCAATAGCAACTCTCCTAAAAATTTAAAACTGAGATGACAATGAGTCTACTAAAAAAGAAAGCAGCCATTTCTCATGGCTGTGCAGCTGTGTTCAGCCACTCTTGTAGGCCAGTCCAGTTAGGACCTACTCTAGCAGGTTTCCTGGTAGGACTTGTGACCCCATGGGGGACCCATGCTGGAGCATGTAGTTCTTGACGGACTGCACCCATGGAAAGGCACCCATGCTGGAGCAGTTTGTGAAAGAGTGTAGCCTGTGGGAAGGACTCACACTGGAGAGGTTCACGGAGAACTGTCTCCTGTGGAAGGGACCCCATGTTGAATTAGGGGAAGGACTCCTCTCCCTAAGCAGTGGCAAAACCAGGGTGTAATGAACTGACCATAACTCCCATTGCCCAAGAGGAGGTGGAGATGGAACCTGGGAAGGAGGGAGGGGTGGGCTGAAGGTGTTTTTAATATTTGCTTTACTTCTCATTATCCTGCTGTCATTTTGATTGGTAGTAAGTTCCATTAATATCCCCAAGTTGAGTCTATTTTGATGGTAATTGGTTTGTGATCTCTCCCTGTCCTTAACTCATGACCATTTCATGATGTTTTCTCTCCCCCGACCACTTGTGGAGGGGAGTGGTAGAGCAGTGATGGAGGGGCTTCGCTGGGCACCTGGCATCCAGCCAGGCTCAAGCCACCACACCTGCAATACTGCCTGTCCCAGTATTGCCCACAGGAGTGGAGCAATCTTGGACATAAGACATGGGCCATGAAACTTGTACCATCTTGCAGCAAAAAGCCTTTTAGGAGCAGTCCCACTGTATCTATTTTCTGCAGGGCTGTTGCAAGACATATTCTTAGCCATCCTCGTTAAAAGAGGTCCATGATTTACTCTGATTTATTGTATCATGCTTCAAAACCCCAATGATGACTGTGGCTGATTTATGCAGTAATTGTGAGCACCAGTGTTACATGATGGCTAAATATTTTGGAATTTCAGCCTCTGTCTCCAGGGCAAAATTATGCAGTGTTCACAGCAAACAGTGCTAACATTCACCGAGTAGGATGCCTGTACCATCCTATCAGCTAACTATCCCAGTTTTCTGGATTATCAGAATATTGACATGAAGCTCAGCCGTTCTGTCTTACAAGTTTTAAATGTATTTTCTGGTAATTCAAGAGCTGTTAGTGCTACCTGTAAGATCAGTATGGTCATAAAATCTCCATAACATGAAGCACACTTTTAAAATCTGTTCAGAGATATACTGCTGTTCCCAGCTCTGTGGTGGCTGGATGTAGTTCAAATACAGGGAAGGCTGTGTGCTGTCAACATATACATCTACTGGGTCATCCAGTGCTGTCTGTCAGAATTTTTTCTTAAAATTTACACCTGTTCCTGAATTTGTGAGAGCTGTCCAGGGATTTTCCTTCTGCATGTACCTACAAAGCTGCCACAATAGAGTAAGAATGCAGACCATATGAGTATGAAATTAGTGCGTTATAGGAATGGAAGCACAGTAAGATTCTCACTATATTTTACCAAGTTTGGAGAGGAAAAGAATTCTCAATGCTAAAATTTATATATTTGTATATATGAATTCTGGGTTTTTTTTTTGTTTTTTTTTTTCTAAAATGCCTTGTATACAAAAATAAGACAGGTGGCCAAGATTGAAAGTAATATAATCTGAAGAATTCTGAACATGATTCATCAAGGATTTTATTTATGGTTTGTAGGCACTTTTAAATAACTCATTCTCTGCACCTCATATATTTGTTCTGCAGGCAGCTGTTAAAAAGACTTAATGCTGATTTCTGCTCTAATATATTTCTCCTTGCAGATACAAATTAGTCTAAGTTTTGTAAATAAGTCATTCAATAAGCTTTGGGGAGCTTCCAAGTGCTAACACCAGCTGAGATATTGTTCTTTTTAAAAATAAGAGTTCATAATTAATATAAAATCATGCCTTTAAAAATATATATATTTTGGGGATGAACAAAATTATAGGGAAAAAAAAAGAAAACTTCTGTTCCCTTTTGAAATCTTCTGCTGGGTTCAAAACACGTTTGGGAATTTCAAAATGTCCAGATGTGGTCCTTCAGACTCTCTTCCTCCTGGTGCAGAGATGAGAGAAATCTAACTGTTCCATTTCTTCTAGGGAGAACTTGCCTGAAACAACTCTGAAGTAGAAACAACTTCAGGGTGAGATGCTGGGATGGGAAACAGAGATGAGAAAGAGGGAGAATTTGGATAAAGTGCTAGGAGTAAGTAGGCAGGCAGAGGGGAGAATGGAAACAATCAAACTGTATCAGCTGAATCTCCCTGAAGGCAGACAACCCCTGATGGGCCAATTACTTCATCTCAGCAGCAGGAGACAGACATTTTCTGTGGATCCCAGGCCAGTAATGCTTTAATGTTGCTGAAACTTGTTGCCAGGTGGCTGCACATAGCACAGCTGTGTTCAGAGATACAATTTCTGCCTAGCAGTGATTGAAAATCACTCATCCATGGAAGATGTGGTACAGAGACAGACCAGGCAAGGCTTCTTTGACAAGCAAAGGAGTCTGCAACAGATGAGCAAATTCTGATTCCTGTATTTGTGGGAGGCTGAGGAGGCAGAGGAGTGCTATGCCTGTACCAGCAAATAAATGGGTTCAGGGCCTCTGCATCTAGTTCTGAGGCCAAATGCGTTTAAATGGCACGGCACTGTCGTAACCACACAGCAAAGGTCACACCAAAGCAAGGCAGCTACACCTAAACCAAACTAAAATAGAGGAGTGCTTGTCTTCAGCTGTCCTTGAACTGTGCCTGACACTGGGAAAGAGGCAAGCGCAGTGGCCCAGGACCCACCCTCTTGAGAGTGAAGGGCAAGAAGCCAAGCAATATGGATGGCGACAGTATATGCTCAGCCTGTCTGTGCCCTGGCTACTTCTTGATACACTCATGCAGAGATTATTGGCAAGTTTTGTGACTGTTGGGATCCTTTCCCCTCAGTGATGGTATCAGAAGTGTGTTGCCTGTGCCTTGATTACATGCCCTGAACTACAGAATTGCCATCAAATGTGTATTTAAATGAAATGCAGGGAGTATTCTCCCATGCATGGACAGACATGCACAACAAAAATATTATCTTGATACACAACCTCTTACACCTAAGTTGCTGGCAACCTTTATTAAAAATGAAAAAAGATACATACAGGATGCACATGAATAACAGCATATTTATTTACAGCTATTTTATTTTAGTGAAGGGATTGTTTTGCCTATGTGAAACTAAATTCCCATGCAATCTTAGGAAAAGACATGGAGCTTTAAGAAAGAAGAATATATCCTCCTGGCCCATAAATCTATAGTATTGACTCATAGGCCCAATTGCAGTGTCTAGAATGCAGTTTGGAAATCTCTGGTTAGTTGGAGAAGTTAATGCAATTTATTTTACAAAGTAGAACTGAATATTTGAAAATATTTGGTGTGCAGTACTTGATGAGAATTTTTCTGTGTGAGTTACAGTAAAGCATTTGTTAATTGTCGCCTTTCAAACTATTTAGTTAGCAAATTTTCATGAGCAGTGGATTACTAAATGGCCAGGCAATGACATTATTTCAACGGGATCTCAGAAATCGAGTTATATCACAGAGTTTTCTAAAACTACAGAACATTATGAGGAGAAATTTCCCTCTTCTTGTCCTTTTTTGTGTGCTCTTCTTTGTTCACAAAGAAAACCTCTCTTTTGACCTGATATGGAAAGTTCCAGGAACGTTCCTATTGAAAAAGCAGTTTTTTACAGATCATTTAGAGTGGGTTTGGAGAATCCATGGGAATAAGTTTTGCTGGAAAATAGTTTAAAATATTTTAGATGTTTCGTAAATATTTAGCAATAGACGAGCTTCTAGGGTATGTTTATTTGTAGTATTTGTAGTTTAACAGGCCACTTCTATAAATAGTTGGAGGGTTGATTTATAAATAAAGTCACCTGATAGTATTTATGGTTTCTAAAATAAGAAATCTCAGTCAAGACTGTTTGTTTAAATTGTGGTATAACTAATTGTACAACAACATGAAACAGCTTAGCTGAAAAAAATAAATGTTACTTCCCCAAAAATGGTTAAGAAGATGAATTTGTCCTTTGTATGTTAAATGTAAACTTTTTCAACAGTTTAACAGTTGAAAAGGAAGCATGTTTGTAACTATGAAATTGAGCTATAGTTACATACCTGAGGCTTTTCTCAGGAATGAGCAAAACATAGCAAATTGCAGTTCTGAACTGTAAATACCATGTGACAAGTCACAGCTTGTGTATAAATTGTATATTAAGAGCCAGAAGGTGGTATTAGGTCTAATCCATCAAGGTCAGAGCCACCTGCACCTCCCTCTTAACTCCTTCCTTGCTTCACTCGCTACAGAGCAGCCTAATTTTGAAGGCACTTTGCCATCTCTGCCCTTGAGTCTGTGGTCATGGCTATCCTCTTCCACAAGGAAGTTGGGAGCCTGAACTAAGGTCTTACAATACTTGTGCCAGTAATCTAAGCTAATGTGTAAAATGTAGAGGATGCTGATTTTACCATCTTTTCAAACAATGTCTATACTCAGAATAACATTTTCATATCACTGCACAGACAGATGTGCCCATCATTTTTGTTCCTTACATATTTTATTTTGTTCCTATTCATGCCCAACATTTTTTACACAAAGAAGAACAGAGGGAGCCACCTAGAGAGGTCTGGTTTACCTATAGAGGGGCTCAGCTTCCTGCACAATAACCTACTTATTTGGTCTGACTTGTCCTTCCCAGATTTCAGAGGCGGATGTGACAGAAGAGTTCTTCCCAATTGTCATGTCAAGGTGTGTAACACAGTCACACCCTGACTATGCTGTGGGACAAGACTTGGTGATATTCCCTTTTAGTCAACTCATTGAAGAAAATCAGGCACACAGATAAGGCAGGAGCAAGGGTGAGATCCATTATGTCCCAACAACTGCACTCTCCTGTATCCTTAGGTGTAGTCAATGCCACTACTTTCCATTGACTATTTGGGACCCTTAGAATGCTAATCTTAGAAGTGGCAGCTCCAGAACTTGTTAAATATCTGCTGTGTCACGGAAGTTAGGGCATCTTCAAGCTACTGCATGTTAATTTCATTATTTTCTTTTTCTTCTCTCTGTTACCAGTAATTATTTTTTTGTACGAGTTTATGTACTGGATATGACCCTTGCAGGGCTATCCAAATGTATTAAGGGACAACAAGGCAGTGCAAACTGGTGCTTATACTAATATCATGTGCTCTGGGTACAGTTTATACTGAGTATTTTTAGGGAAAAAACACCAACCATTTGGCAAAGCCAAAAAAACTGCACTGTCAATGGACACAGTGAACACCTCAGAGATGATCCAGCAATGCCTCCTCTGCCATGCAACCAAAGTGCTCTGCATCCAAGGAATGCTTCTATTCTGAGGTGATCCCTCTATGTCAGTTTTGTGGTCAGGGTCTGTTGGCAAGGAAGTGCAATGTTGCTGATCAAAACCAGGATCAGCATTCAATCCGATGTTCACCATTTCCACAGCAGCCATAGGGGTCTTTTTTTCCTTTCATAGCACTGGACAAAGCTCACGATAGGATCAGTGTAGCATGATTTAACTATAAGCCACCTAATCTTTTTTCCCTCCCTTTTAGTGGGCTTGAGATATAACAGCACCATTAACTGGAAACAGTAAAGGAGAGAAAGCTTTTTAGGGCACAAATGAAAAGTGATGCAATGTGATAATAAACCGGTCTTTTCATATCTGTATCCAGAAACACAATACTTTGCTCAGATTTCATTTTTATTTTATTGCTTAAATATGCAGTGTCAGTGCTTACATAATGTTTTTAACTTTTTATTTTCACAATGGGGATTTCATGCCTTGTGTATAATTAAAATGTGTAAAATTACTATGAAATCTTACTGAAGCATATGCTGAATTTAATATGCATAATATTTTTATTTTTCTACTGCAAAAGAAAAACACTTAGTAGTGTTAGTATGAAACTTAGATTTCATGAAACCCCCCCATAATTTGTGCTATCTGTCCCAGATTTGTGGAAGTTTCTCGGTATTCTTATTTATTATGTGGACTATAAAAAACTTTTCAGTGTATCTTGGCGTTCAGATCAGGCGTTAACATGGTTTACATTACTTGCAAATATGAAGTACCAGTTTTGACCTTCAGACCCAGCCTCTCTGTTTTTTCATGCCCAGTGCTATAGCCCAGGTCATGTATTTCCTGGGTAGAAATCTCAACGTCTCTTCAAATATGGGTGTAACTTAATCCATAATTCTGTTATGACTACACTCAGATGCTGTCAGGTCCTATTTTTTGTGCATGGCTGCTGTGTCTGCAGTCCTTTCAGTGTGCTGCATCTCCTGTTCATTGTGTTCCAGGAAGAGCAGCAGATTTCAGAGGGGAGATGAGGACAGTGATAGATAGCATCAGGAGGATTAGCTGCAAGGTATGACATGTCTAAACAGTTTGAAACACAAGCAGGAGGAAAGTGCTGTAAAGAAAATTAAGGAGATGACAATGAGTGGGAGAAAACATCAATTGTATTATTTGTGGAAGATATTGATGTCATGGTTTAGCAATGGTATTCCCCAATTTAGTAATTCCACTAAAAATAAAACCACAAACCTCTCCCCTCCTCAATCTGGTGGGAGACACCAAATGCAGAGATTATGATTTAATGGAAAAAGGAATAAGATAAGAAGCTGAACTGTAGCAGCAACAATACTGATAACAGCAGCATACAAAAGAGGATGTTTTCTGTGCCAAATGCTCCCCAAGCTGAGACAATGGACAATGGTGGATGGACCCTATGTGCCTATGCTTTTTCCCCTGACTGCAAGCCATGCTCACCTCCTTCCTGGAAGGAGAAATCCCTTACTTCCCCACCCCAGCAATGACTTGAGCTGGTATAGAATAACAACCTAGACATGCCAACACGGCTGCAAAGTCGACCCCTTCATGGCTACTGTGAAAAAATAAGCTCTGTCCTGCTGAAAACAAGGACAGTTGGGAATGGTGAGAAGGTAACATGGAAAGCTAGCTGAAGGAAAAGATTAAGAACAAGAAATTAGGTGTCAAAATGGGGAGTTGTATACCTCATGTATCACTGAGGATCTGCTGTAAGACATTTTGAACTTAATGAATGTGATTTAATTGTGTCTATAACAACAAAATAACAACAATACAAATAAGCATTTTCATTGAACACTTTACCCTTGGTTGTAGATGGATGGAAAATAAGAAGCCACTTATACAAAAATTTGATAGAATTGCTGGTAGGACTTGAGATATGAGAAGAAACTATGGAGGTTTTTAGGAAGTGCATTTGTTTTGTGATGAGTTTCAACCAAGGAAAATAAATGGGAAAATAAGCTTTACTTAGAAAAGGAATCAGAGGAATATGAAGTAATTTTGAATACAAAAAGGCTGGAGGGTGAAGTTTTATCTAATTTCCTTTGATTCAAGGGCAAGAAAATTTGTTCAAATAAACGAAAATTATTTTTTTTATTCCTGATTCTGGATTTATATAATTTATGTTTCAGTTGTACACATTGTTTCCAAGTAAATTAGGTTATTTAACTTGGAGATTGCAGGCATTTAAGTGATGATTTATTTAGATTGCCCTATGCATACATAATAAATTTTACATCTTTATTGTGCTAAGATGAGGGCTAGGCTGTGCACTGTGGGCTTTATTTTAATGAAGTTCAATGGCAGAGTTTGGAAAGCGTTCAGATCACTGGGGAAAAAGAAGTCACAAGGTAAAAACTAGCAAGTTCTCACAGAAGTTTAATTTATAAATAGATATGTATGACTGAGTCCTCTTAAGTTTACCTATTATTTATAACTTCACAATATGCAGCCACTTAGGCTGAATGTATGAAGATTCTTTTTGGTACAATTAATAGGAAGTAATACTTTTTTATCTTTTGTTTTTTCTTAATCAGAGGGGCTGCATCTAATTCTGTGGCGACAACTGATGGGACTATATGTGAATTTCAATTCCCCTTTTGAACTGTCACTATATAATTTTCAGAAGTATTGCATTGTATCCCTAGATGACTAAGAACAACATATAAATGGGATCACCACTGTCCCTGTAGCTTTATCGTTTTTATTGTAGCAAAGTCATAATAGATGCATTGAGTGCTCTGTCCTCATGTAGGCAAATCAGGTTTTACACTTTTTTTTTTGATAAAGAGTTTTAAATCTAATATTTATGGCTAATGATAGGATGGTTTTGGTTGGCAGGGACCATTAAAAGTTACCTAGTTTAATCCCCCCTACCATGAGTAGGAACATCTTCAACCAGACCAGGTTGCTCAGAGCCCCATCCAGCGTGAACTTGAACGCTTCCAGTGATGGGGCATCCACAACTTCTCTGTGCAGCTTGTTCCTGTGTCTCATCACCATCAGTGTCCTGCTCCTGCTGGCCACACTATTTCTGATACAGACCAGGATGTCACTGGCCTTCTTGGCCACCCTGGGCACCCTGCTGGCTCATGTTCAGTGGCTGTCCATCAGCTTTCCTAGGTCCCTCCCAAAGAGGTCTTGCAGGACAGATCGGATGACCATATGCTATTCCTGCAGACAAAAACCATTCTTCCATCTTTAAGTAGGTGCCAGGCAGTATTGCAATTGTACCATGAAAAATGATTGAGAATATTTGATGAAGCACTCTTTTTACTGGAAACAGAACCTTTGTTGGGACTGGATCTTTCATTTGGAACATGTCCATGTCAAGAAGGGAAGAGGCCAAACAAATTTTAACTTTTAGTTCTTATTTTTCTAACACTGAGTGTTCTGTTTTGGATTCTAAATTTTTCATTTATTTAATTTTGGTTAGTGTATCACATGATATATATTTTTTCATACCTGTTTTTGACACTAAAAATGGAAAATTTCAATGAGCTTTTCTAGAGCTTTTTACTTTGTTTCTTAATTTCACAACAGTTTACAAATGCTTTCTTTTCTTTAATATATTAGCATTTTTTCCTTCTGATAATTTAAAGAAATTCTTAGCTCAGAGTTCTTGTGCCTGAACTACCAGGCTGTATACCATTCTAATGAAGACAAATATTTTTTATAACACTTGTACCTTGTCTTGTTTGCTATTTATGGTCAGTGTACCTGAGTAATTGTCTTTTTTCCCCCACTACACAGCTGTAATAAAGGCAGCCTACTTGCATATGTATATATATGTATGTCTGTGCATGCTCACTACTCTGGCCCTCTGACATGCTTATATGTATGTGTGTGCATTTGTGTTCCTTTTCACAGTTTGTTTCTTGCAGCCAAGGACCTGTAGGCCGTCATCTGGTCTAGGGTTAAATTAGATATATATTGGCTTTTTCTTTATGTTACTCCGTTTCTATCAAGGATTCAACAACAAGGCTTCTGTTACGGTATTATGAAAATTACTTTTTGTTTTGTTTTGTTAAGGTAAGAGTTTAGTATAAACAGAAGATCAGGCATTATAAAATTGATAAAAATCAAATAATAATTTGATAACAAGACCAGTTGTTCAGTATCTTCTTTTGAAATGTTTTTGCATCTCTGCAAAACATATTTTCTTTTGTCTAGGACATGTATTTATAGTTGTGAGATACTGTCCTGGTTTCAGCTGGGATGGAGTTAATTTTATTCCTAGTAGCTGATGCAGTGCTGTGTTTTGGATTAAGAATAAGGATATTGTTGATAAGATGCTGATGTTTTGTTTATTCCTAAGTAGCACTTACTCTAAATCAAGGAATTTTCAGTTCTCCATGCTCTACCAGTGAGCAGATGCACAAGAAGCTTGGACTGAGTGTAGCCAGGATGGCTGATCCAGACTTATCAAGGGGATATTCCGTACTATAGAACGCCATGCCCATTATACAAACAGGGGGCAGTTAGCTTGAGGATGCTGCTCACCACTTGGGGATAGGCAGGGCATCAGTCACCGGATGGTGAGCAATTACATTGTGCATCAGTTGTTTCTCTTAGGTTTTGTTCCTCTCTCTCCACCCCTCCCAGCTCCTTTTCATTAAAATGATGATTATTATTACTACAATAGTTTATTTTATTTCAATTATTAAACTGTTCTTATCTCAACCCATGAGTTTTCCTTTGCTTTTCCCAGTTCTCCTCCTCATCCCATAGGGGAGTGGCTTTGTGGTGCTTAGTTGCTGGCTGGGGTTAAACCTAGAAAGATACAAAGTGCAGTATTTGCACTCTTCCTGGATATGGCTGGGACATTATAGGGATACCACCAAAACTAAGGACAAAATTTTTGTTTCTTGCCTTTGACTGCTTTTGCTTGCAAAATTGTATTTGCTCTTTTTCTCTAATATTCCTTTCACAAAGCATTAAATGTTTGCGTCTTTTAGCCAGGACAAGCCTCCCATGTTTTGTTTGTAGAATCACAAACCCCAGAGTGGCTCAGGTTGGAAGGGACCACAGTGGGTCATCTCTTCCAACCTCTCTGCTCAGGCAGGGTTATCCTAGAGCACATGGCATAGGATTGTGTCCAGATGGTTCTTGAATCTCTGCAGTGAGGGAGACTTCACAACCTCTCTGGAAAATCTGTTCCAGTGCTCAGTCACTGCACAGTAAAGAAGTTCTTCCTCATATTCAGGCAGAACTTCCTGTGCCTCAGTTTCTACCCATTGCCTCTTCTCCTACTTCTGGGCATCACTGAGAAGAGCCTGGACCATCCTTTTGACACTCTCCCTTCAGATACTTGTAGGCATTGAGGTGCCCTCTAAGTCATCTCTTCTTGAGGCTGAACAGGCCCAGCTGTCTCAGCCTTTCCTCAAAGAGAGATGCTCCACTGAGGGGGTGTCATCCTGCAGGGATTGAGTGTGTTGGGCAGAGCACAGGGGGTGGCAGAAGGGTGCTGTGACAGCCACTGCGATGAGTGGTAGTGCACCAAGTCTAGAATGCATCCAGGGGCTCCAGTCTGAAGTTAAAGGAGGGTGGTCAAGAGACAAAGCTATGGTATAGATCAGGGGCCTTTCCAGTTGGCAGGGCCAGAGGCAGTGTTAGAGAGCTGAGCTGCTGTGGGCTTCTGGAGTGCACACAAACAGCTCTGGAATGGACCAACATGCTGTCCTGGGCTATGGGCAGAGTGGCCACAGCACTGGAGGTGGCTGGGAGGGAAAGATAATGTCTGTGGATGACCTCATAACACTGTTATGGATAGATCCTGAGTTCTTGTTTCAAGGACAATGTGTGCCTCTGGAGCCATATCCCAAGTTCAGTATGTGAGGCTCAGCTTCCATTACTGGAATCTACATGTGAAATAAAGGACTAGGTTTGCTGGTAGAATGATGAGATATGATCTGTTATCAGATAATGAAATCTAAAGCTATCTTAAAATTTGTATTTATAAGATTTCACACCAGGTGTTCCACAGTCTCCTTTGGGGCATAAATCTATTGAATTCTGGCAAAGGGTGCTACCAGTGATTTTATTAAGATTAATCTAAAACTTAAAACTTATCTGTCTCATAACTTTCCTATAGAAAGTTGAAGCTATTATTTTCCTTTTTAAAAAATCCTTAACATCTATTTTCAGCTGTCTTCAAATAATTGCAGGTACCCAGGCAGTTATCCATCTAATAGACTTTTTTGGTTTCAAATATATGTATTTAAACTGCTTTTCACTATGTGGGTTTATACATCTGACATTCTTGCATCCATTCCTAACGCATATATTTTTCTAAAATGTACCCTTTCCATTTATTTTTTGTTTGCTTGTTTGGAAAAAGAAATTCTGATTCCATGCATTCTTGTCTGAGACGTGTGAGAATAGTGCATATGCTACAAGTATAACGGAGGCTTTAGCTGAATTCTCTTGAATCTTTTTTAATTCTCTTCCTAAATAAATTTTCCACTAGGATAGCCTGCAAAATTGCAGAAGAACACTCTCAAATCAAAACAGACAAGGCAAATGGAAAAATGATTTTCAGTAAGAATAGCTGGACGTATGTTATATTATGAAATATGATGAAATGGTATGCATTTTTAAAGAAAGCTGCATTACATTCCTTTATATTCTTCCACTGCACTTTATCACTGTCACTTTTAAAGTAGGAATCACCCTCTGGTGGTTCTGATCCAAGTATTATAACCTGTTTGTGTTTGCTATAAGCTAGCCCTCAGCCATCAAACTAATGGGCCTACGTTTATATTTAAGTACCTAAATCATCATGCCTAAATGCAGATTTCTTTCTTTAAGCACAAAATATATTGGTTTCCTTAATCCAGACTCAGGGATTACTATATGTATCAGTTTTACTAAAAATGATATTTTTAAATGCTGTCTTTTGGGTGTAGACCTCTCACATACACTTTGCTGTGCATAGATATGATTTGAAAGTTGTACGTAATAATGCTTTTGAGAGGCCACAATGTTTCTTATTTGTGGCTATTACAATTGGTTCACATAGAGCAAAGTTTTGCACTTACTTGATAGTTTACAGTTGTAGCTTTTGCATTTAATGTAAGCTGAGAAGGGTGATTTTTCAGACTTGTTCTATACAAAAAGTATTCATAAGTCAATGCTAATGAGATGCGATATTTTCCTTTCTTTTGTTCTGAACATCATGGTACTGAGTACATACAATTGAAAATGTATTTTGCCTGGGTTGTCAGTAGTTATACAACAAAGAACAGTCTACAGAGCTGGCTTCTCTAGCTTTTACAGTTTATTGTTGTCACATCAGATCTTTAAAATGCTCTGTTTTTCATAAGGCGGAGACAGATGCCCAAGTTAGTATCCCTAGCAGTCTGGACAGTCTTCTATTGCATCCCAAGTCTCTGAATCTAAAATAGAAAAGGAATGTGTGTGGGACCCTGAATTGCTACTAGATGGTAGAACATTTTGACTTTCACATCGTGTTAATCCTAGGATGAACAAACTCTAGTGATCTGAGACAAGAATAAAAAGCAGCCTGCATACTATTACACAACAGATTTTGAAGGGGCTCTCTTCAGGGCTTTGGTTTGATATGCTTGACCAAATGCTGGCCAAAGAGATTTCTGTGTTTGTTTTCAGTATCTCTCAATGTTTCATTTTTTTACACCTGTGTGGCAGCCCACCCTTAAGGGGAAGGGAACACACAAGATTCATAGATGCTCATGATTGAAAGGAATGATAAAAGTCATAGGGTCCACAAGAGCTTAAAAAGTTTTATTAGTAAATTACACACTTGACATGGAAATTGGTATGTTTGTCCCAGATCTCCTCATATAAGCAAGAGGAAGTTGATTTTGAACAGAGGGGTAGGGTGAAAGGGAAGAGAGAGAGTGAAATAAAGAGGCAGACAGAGAAAGAAAGGACGAGTGAAAAAGAAATCACCAATCCTGGCTCTAGTATCAATCCAGCTGAGATGTTAAGGGTCTTGGGGGTGCCACCTGGGCTCTGTGGGGTTACCTTTTTATAGATAAATTTTCCCTGCCCTGGAGATCTGTTTCTCACTTTCTATGCAAATTAGTTATCATGCATAGTCTGTTCTTTTAGACCTTTATGAAAATGGGTCAAGGTTTTGTGGGTGTTTGGTGGTCTTGATCATCCCCTACATTCCATGCCCACTTCTTGACCTCATTCCTGTGCTTGCACTGTACTGTGTTGTGCTTATCTCCAGGAGCCAGAACAAGGTTGTCTGTCCCAGGAAAGTGCTGCCTTCCATATGGCCCCCTTCTACAATCACATCTTGTAGTTTCTCACTGCTTGTTATTACCAACTACCCTTGGCTGCCATTATCAACCATCCTTGGTTGGCTCTGCAGCTATAGGTATTTGAGGCATACACAACAGCCTCCTTATCTTCTAGGCTGCTGCAACCTCCTTCACCTCCAAGACCTTTCCTAGGCAGCAAACGATCCCTTTCATAGAGTACTTAACTGCTTGACTGATTGCGAGCTATTTACAATACTTCGCTTGTTGACCAGCAAGGCAGTTCTGAGCCTCCCACCACCCTCCACATTTATCAGTGTGGCAGTTAATTATTTGGTACCTACTTGCTGAAGCAACAGTAGCCTTGTGACTTTCACAGGTGCTAGAGTTATATTTTTACTAATAAGCAGTAGATAGGACAGAGGCAGGGAGAAAAGAAATAATGCATGTACTTTGCATTGTACTGCTTTTTTTTTTTTTNTTTTTTTTTTTTTCCCCCTCAGGAAATCAGCGTTTTTCTAGTTTTCAGACAGTTTGTCCTCTGTCATTCATGGTTAAAAATGCACATGTAAAGAAAGAAACAAAAGAAGGCGTTGCATAGATTAAGGCAAGTCATTCACTTTAGCAATGTTGCTTCTGTTTTGCAGAAGAGGAGATTATCTTGGAAAATCAAAACAAAAGTTCAGCATAGACAATGAGGAATACAATAGAAACACTGTAAAGACTTGTGAGATTGTTTAGTTTGATTAACTTTGATAAATATCCCAGTCTTTAAGAAATATGGCTTAAATATGGAAATCATTGTTATTGGTGAACAACATATGGCTTCAATGCATCTCTAGACGTGCATGGAAAAGAAGGATCTGTTGGTAAGTGCAGAGCATGGTTGGGTGAGTTATATAAGTGGATCATATTAAAACACCTTTGAGATCCTGTCTTTCCTGCCCAAGATCTACAACTAATTACACACCAAAAGACATAGAATCATGTTGAATTTTTTTTTTTAGTGAAGAGTTAGTATTTATGCTCTAACACATTACAAAGAAAAGAAACTGAGAAAAGGATATTGGCAAGGATAGAAACACAGCAGTCAATATTTTTGTAATTGTGCTTTATGAAATAATTGTATCTTTTTAAAACTAAGTATGGTGTTCAGAAAGCCCAAAATCTGCATAATTTTCACATCAACAAGATGTAATATTTAGTTCCCTCTGTCCTTATGTGAACACAAATGGTGATTTTAGGAGTCAGTATGATGTTTTAAAGAAGTTGTTCAACTGTATTGTTCTATGTCTAGGTAATTATATTCTCTCCCACTATATCTATGGAAAAAAAATCTTGTAGTTACAGAGATGTGTTGGATTTTGTGTTAATAATCTAATTTGCTTATTCAATCCTTTATTGGTTAAGATAAGAAACCTTGTAATGGCAGAGTAATTTAAGTGGTTCCATTAGTCTCTTTTGAAGGAACCATTGATTTTTAATGCTCTTACTTCCTAAGCTCATTTTGCCAAGGTTTTATTTACCATTAGCTTCTAATCCTTGCATGTTAATGCACTTATTAACCTCTAGAATCCTCTAAGAGTCTGTTTTAACAAAAGCAATGAGCAAAACAAACTGTTTGGCTTGGATTTTACATGCTCCATGAAAAGCCTAATTCAGGAACATTTATGTTTCTGAAATTAAAGGGCCTCTGTGTTTCAGGAACACTGATACCAAGAAGACTGCAGAGCACTACAGAGAAAGATGAATTTTGCTATATTTTTTCCAGTCCTTCCCATTTCTTTGTCCTGGTCATCAACCAGAGTAAGCTGCTAAGAGATATTATTCTTTTTTTACCCCAGTGCATTTTACACTAACAATTCATAGTCTGGCATGCATCCAACCAGAGGCTTCAAAGAGGATAGGTTAAGCAGTAAATTTAGCCCTTCTCCAATCAGTGCATTAATTCCCAGCCTGTGCAATTGCCATGTAAGAGGGAAAGGTATGGAATTAATAACTGCCTTAGATAGCTGCTTTCCTTGCCCAAATCCTGCCACATAGCAGCCATTTTTTTCATTCTGCAAACCCACAGAGGAACTGCTTCATGTTCAACTGGCAATGGCTGAAGACAATTTGAGAACTGTGGAAGAAAATGTAGACTGCTTCCACAGGTCTCTCAGCCCTTGTGCTCTGGAAGTGGTTCTATAAGTCTAATGTAGAAAATGCGTAATTTTTGCCAAGCTCTGAACACAAGAGAAGATGTGACATAGCTTTGACTGGACAACCTGAAAGGTGGCAGAGATGTATGTGTCTGCAATCCCCACGTTCTTTGAAAATTAAATTTTTTTCAGCGGTGCTGATATAAATGCCCATCTGATATTAGGGTTAATCTTATATCTATTTTTTTAATAAGTATTTGTCATCGTTTTTACCATAACAAATTATTTAAATCTCCTTCTCTGAAATTTTGATCTTAAAATACTCAACGCTAGAACAGTAAACAAGGAATTAATATATTTTTCTAGGAAGTAGCAGAATGTAAGATGTTCTTCACTGCCTCAGGCTTTGCATGTTTTATGCTGGTTTAAAATGGACTGATGACCTTTAGACGTGGAGATCAAACGTTTGCTGTCATGGAGCGTGATGAAAGTATGTAAACATGGCCTTTCTTGAGTCTGTATCTGGTATTATAAACTTTTTGTAGTTGGCTGGTCTCAATGGCATCATCTCAATGGAAGGCATTGACAGATTTGGGCCTTGATCTTTATTTTAAACTCTTTGGTGCCCTGGGTAAGTAGCCTTTTTAGATAAAGCTAATAGAATCTAGTTCTGAGCTGCAACCACACGTCTCTCATAAAAGTTAGTAACTGGCACTCCCTCACACTTTAGAATAAAAATGGACTGAATGGACATACTTTTTGCTGAATTCAGTGACTTGTGTTTTGCTAGATGTGAATGCACACAGCGGATTAGTGTCTTCAGGAGATGTCAGAACCTCAAATTTTCATATTTTTAAGAGCTTATTCAAGATGGGAGCACCTAGTACATGCATAAAACTTCAAAATGTGATTATAGAAGCAAAAATCCTAGGAGATATAGAATCTTATCCTAATACAGATGCCTTAAATTAGATGAACCATACCCTAAGAGTGACTGCTTCTCTTCATTGCCTGGAAAGAGAATGAAAAGTTTTAGACAGAGATGTCTTTTTGATAAGTTGGATACATCCCACTCCAGGTATCCAGAAGGTGTCTTTCTGGATCTTGTTCTTGATCATGTAAATTAACAGTCCAGGTGCTGAAAGATATTTAAATTGTGATAAGTGCCAACTGGAGGCAGAAATTTGGAACTAGGTACTACAGTCATGGTGTCCAAATGACATTTGTTGGATTTGATGAGACATTCCTCATCCTCACAGAGCTGCTGGGCAAAATGGAAATAATTCATTTACTCGATGCATAGACAAAGCATGCTAAACAGCTCAACATCTGGAGCCAAGAAAGGTGCATACAGAGTAGGGGTGTAATATAGCTTTTGTAGGAATGAGAGAAGTATCAAAGGCTAATTTAAATAACCTAAAATGTGAGTGCAATAAATAGATTTAGTTTAAAATGAGTCTTGCTTAAAAATGAAACCTTTACTTTCAGTGATCCCTACTTTTCTTTAAATGAATCTAGGGATGTGAGTATAACACATGAGTATACCACTGGCTGACAGCTGTAAGCTTCTGTTTACTGATCTGTGGCACATGTCTGTTTCTCTTTAAATTAAATGTTCACTATTACCCTGTTCTTCAGAGAGCTTGAAGTCATACTCACAGACTGTGCATCATTCAGTGCTGCCTAATTCTTACTGCCGTCTCTGGATGGCTCTAAAAAGCCTTCTCCAAGAGCGAAGTGCTTTAGAAACGGTGAAGTCCTAAATGATGCAAAGGAAATCAGTGCCTGTTAGCCTTGGCCTCTTCTTTTTCTGCAGCAAGACCCTAGCTTCTGACTCTGCAGATGGCACTGACTGGCTTAACTGTTGCTTCACTAGTTTGCATTAAGTAGGTGTCTGCTTGGACCAAACTGGTATTAACTAATTTCTTTCCCTTCTATGAAAGAATAACTGTTGAAATTCAATCTTTCATGACAGTTCAGAAAGCATGTCAAATTCCAGCTATTTTTGATTGACTCATTTATTGCTGTTTAAAAGGCTCATTCATAGTGTAAGTTGTCATGTTTCTGCTATTTTTTTATGATAATTTTCTGAGGATTTATTTGACAGTTTTAAAATCCAGTGCCAAATTGAGGTGATTTATTTCAATGCATCAGCTTCACAGTTCATGAGCTTGTGCTTTTTCTTTCCAACTTTTCAAAATAACTATTCCTTGAAAATTACTAAACTGTATAATATCCAATAAAATTTATATAGCAACAGAAAATATAATCATCTGGATTCATGATGTCTTGCTGTTTGTGCCAAATTTGCTCACTGCAGGAAGTCACAAAGTCATGAGGTGAAAAATACTCCAAAATACTTACACACTCTGAGAGGCATTTTCAGAAAGCTTTGATTAAATAGAAAACATGGTATGATCTCTTGTTTTAATGGCCGATAGATTTTCAAGTTTTTTTAATATTAAGCTTGCTTTAGTATTAGGCGCACAGTGCTCTGAGGAAATGTGAATGATCTTGTCAGAAAATGGTGCAAAGGACTATTGGATCAGCTGGTATTATTGCTGGAAACTGTGTATCACCCTTTATGAAAGGCACACCACCGTGCTCTGAACTACCTAAACACTGGAGAATAGTAACAGACTTGAGAATGCTCAGTAATATTTCACCAAACCAATGATGATGTGGAGATAAAGCAAGCTAAACCTCTTTTTATTAAATTGTAAAATCTGATGAACATTTTCTAGGAAGTTAAATGAATTTGAGAATAACAGTATGAAAACCAAATGTCAGATTTTGAAGACACATTGTTCTTCTCACTTTTTATCATTATATGGATTTTCGCTTACATTATTCATTGTTTATTACTTAGAGGTAGGCAGATATTTGGCTTTCAGAAGTACAAAGTCATTCAATTCATGCACATCATTAGGCAGCAGAATTAATTAGGAAACAAACTGGAAATATTTTTAATTCTAGTTCTGTAATAGACACTAAGAACAGGAAAGGAAATATACAGATTAAAAAAATTCAAACCCACTTTATCTTTCTTTGGAAAACACCAAGAGTAAAAAAGTAGTAGTATATGTATCATTTTATTTAAAAAGTATTGATATTTATAAGTAAATTAGACCCTACCCTTAATCTTCAATGTACATTTTAGTGTTGAAAGCCTGGCACTGCAATTACTATTTTAAGTAAGAGAGTTAAGTTAATTTTTTGTCATATTATTTATGCCAAAAGGTATGCAACAAGGAAATTCTGCCGGTAGGTCTTTCGTGTCTTGTCAGTCACTTATAAGTCAGAAATAACAAAACAAGAACACTTCATCTCATTTCTATAAACTCAGTTACAGAGGAGTGAATATGTCACAGGTTACTGCATGCTCTTGGCACTAATCCAAAGTACAGGTCAATAAGGCATAACCCTAATTTATCAACAACATGACCTCTGGCTAATGTGTCACAAAGTCCATATGATGACAAGAAATTAAATATAATTCTAGAAGGGAGCTGTGGTGCTGCACCATGTAGTGATCAAGCTCTGCCGTTTGTTGAAATGACTCTTCAGGCCAGCAGAACTCAGGCAGAAGAAACTTCCCACTATGGATACTTTGCTAGAGGAAATCACACCTATTTACTCATGGCTGTAGTAGTATAAACAATATGGCTAGAAATGTGGGGGGCTTTTTGTGTGTCTGTGTGCATGAAAGCTACCTCTTGAGTGAATTTATGACATTGTATTAGGCAAGAAATATATGATACTGTGTAACTTATCTGCCTTACTCCAATTTATCTATTGCATTTTTTCCAGCCCAGATAAACATAATTGCCTCTTCCCAAGGAGTCTGTGGGCTAGCATGGTATTATGTTGACATGTTGGAAATGATTAATGACTGTGAGGTAGGAGAAACTGGGCTAAAATGGATGCAGACTCAGTCCAATTAGAAAAAAGTAAATAAAGAGAATTTAGTGCATCAGTATGCTTCTAATTTTTCATCTAGTTATTGTGAGTCACTATCAAAAATTCACACACAATGTGTGTACAACAATTATTGGAGTTTCTATGTTGCTTTTTTGTGCCTTACAAGGCATATGAGTATTTATAAGGTCATAAAATTTTCACCAAGATAATAGGAGGTCCATCAAGACAGCCAGCTTTGCTCATCCTTGTGAATGTATGTCAGCCATAGAATCACAGAATAACAGAATGTGCTGAGTTGGACAGGATCCACGAGGATCATTGAGTACAGCTCCTGGCCCTGCACAGGACCATCCCAAGAATCACACCATGTGCCCAAGAGCATTGTCCAAACACCTCTTGAGCTCTGTCAGGTTGTTGCTGTGACCACTTTCCTGAGGAGCCTGTTCCAGTACTCAACCATCATCTGGGTTAAAACTTTTCCTAATATCCAACCTAAACCTCCCCTGACACAGCTTCAGGCTGTTCCCTCAGGTCCTGTCACTAATAACCAGAGTGAAGAGATTGGTACCTGCCCCTCCTCTTCCTCTCATGAGGAGGTTGCAGACGGCAATGAGGTCTCCCCTCAGTCTCTTCTTCTCCAGGCTGAACAGACCAAGAGACTTCAGCTGCTCTTCATACGGCTTCCCTTCCAGACCCTTCACTATCACTTGAGCTGAGCTTTCATGGAGTGAAAAGGTGTAGCACTACACGCCTTTTGATTTTCAGTACTTCAGCTACTATATAAGTATTTATGTTTTAGAAAGCCAAATATATTTTCACAAAAATTTTGCAAAAATCAAAGTGATTTTTTAATTGTGATTAATACCATAGTAGGTATAACAGGTGATAAGCTAGTGATTTGCAATGTAAAACTTTCCTTTCTTAGGCTAATATCATGAACAGGAAGCAAAGAGCTTTGTTGAGCCTTGCTTCAGATTACAGTTTCTGTCATTCATGAGCAAGAGGCGTTTACAATCTTTTGGCACATAAATCACAGTGCACTAATGTTATTTGCTTCTCAGGGCATTAATACTTTGTTCTCAATACCCTGGGTCAAAAGTCTGCCTAAGGTTGTGTGAAGTCTCCTATAGGTTTTCAGATCCAGATGCCTGAAATTTGTAAATATCCCTAGTTAAGGGCAGCAAGAACTTTATCTTCTTTTTCTTCTCTTTTTCTTCTCTTTTTCTTCTCTTTTTCTTCTCTTTTTCTTCTCTTTTTCTTCTCTTTTTCTTCTTTTTCTTCTGTCATCAAAGCTTCAAAATTCTTTGTGCTTTACATGATGGCAAGGCTTAGTTATAGGGCAATTAGGATTGTTACAGATACGTTTTACAGCGCTTCTATCCATCATCTGATATTTAACTTACAATATCTGTCCTTGTAAATCTTAATTAAATGCCTTCCCAGTTTCTAAATTTAAAGTTATCTATCATGTCTCAACACTTGTCTCTCTGTGCATGAAACCCCTCTCCATGCTAACATGCAGCATGTACTACCAGTGAATTTAATGCAGCACTCACCTTCACAGGAATTGGCAATACTGGAAATCTGGAGTTATTCTGGCAGCATAATATTCTCTGTGAGCAAAAGCTGGGTGATTGCCTACCTTCTCTCCCCTGCATACTGCCTAGAATTTTTATGCTTCTACCAATTATCTTGAACATTCTTAATACTTTGAACAATTAATACAAGGCACAATTTCAGAAAGTAGATTGTTGGCCAAGATAGTGCAGTCATGATATGTAGGACCTGTATTTGCCTGAATATATCAGTATAAAAGGCAATTAAAACATAAATCATGAAATGCACTCATTGTTAAAAGTTTAACTCTCCATAAAATATATTTATCAGCATTTTTTATAGTGAGTATGTCAAAAATTGGGCATTGAGGTAGGAAAAATGAACTTGACAAGGTGAGGATTTAAAAAAAACAGAAAGGTTGGGAGTGAAAAATTATTAATTTAAATCACAGAATATCCTGAGCTGGAAGGGACCCATCAGGGTAATTGAAGTCCAAATCCTGGCCCTGCACAGGACCACCTTGAGAATCATACCATGTGCCTGAGGGCATTGTCCAAACATTTTTTAAACTCTGGCAGACTGGGTGCCATGACCACTTCCTTGGGGAGCCTGTTTCAGTGCCCAACCAACCTCTGGGTGAAGAACAATATTCTTATACCCAGCCTAAACCTCCCCTGACACAGCTTCTGGCCAATTTGGAAAATAAAGCATCTGAATGCTGCTATTTTTATCACTGTATTCACACACATATAAAACAGATGAAATGAAAAAAGGTAGCAAATATTATTCTTGAATGTAAATTCTTAACATGTAACAGCTGTAGCCCACTAAGTTTCTTCAGTCAGGTCACAGCTATAATATTTCCGTATTATCGTCATCTTTCTCCACAAAATGTTTGATGATTTCAGTGGAAGAGACGCCAAACTGTAGTTTGCTCTCCTGCATGTTGCTTAATGATTTGTTCTGATAGGTGATAATAAGAAGGGGCATCTGATTGAGTTCTATTTCCACCCACTTTCACAAATGCTTGTATAATCTTGATGGGGTGTGGTTTACTTTTTCGTGAGCCTAATTAATTCCTTTTTAAACAATCAGTGTACGTATCATGCAATTGTTAGAGCAAGATAATGTGTAACCTAAACTTTTCAATATCAAATTTACTTTGCAGTGTTAGGACTGCCTAATGTTTGCAGAGATGCTCTGCTACCCTGCCTGGGTTTGGCGGTCCTCCAGCCATCGCTTGCATCTTGCATGAGTCAATGGCAGATTTCCATGTGACTTCTTTACTTTTCAGGGTCATATGGACTGTGTACAAGTGTCACATTTAAACACTATATGACAGCCAGATTTGTAGCATATGTTTGCATGTTCCTTTCATCAATGGCATTGATCCACACCCTCAGAGTGTTAAAATATACTGCTGTTTCTTGTGCCTCTGCCTAACCCTCTGGGGGAGGGTTTTTTAGTACACTGGATTTCTTTGCTCAGCAGAGTAAAAAATGTTTATTATCAATGGAATGAGGATCATGTCAATTCAGGAAAAGGAGCGATACATGGAAGATCTAGAAGTTGGCAAAAAAACCCCTAGAATGATATACAGACTTCTCCTATTACTGGTGTCTGCCAGTGTTAAGGAAAACTGACATTGATTTCTTTCCTTGGAAGAAGTCTTGTGCTGTGGATCAAAAGATCTTTTTTTTTTTTTCATTGTGGAGAACAATGAGGTGAAAAAGCACCTTAGCCCTACCTAGGGCTCTCCTAAAAGTAAGAGAAAATAGTTGTAGGGTACCTCAAGGAGTCCTCAAGAAGCTTTGTCTTTGCAAGAAAATTTATGCTGGACACAGATGTTTGTGCTGGCGTATCATAGTCTGTGCAGTGACTACACAAGTTCTGAGGGAAAATGCCAATGCAAGCAAAGCAGTGCCCTGGCAGAAAGTGACAGAAAGGTTCTGGGAGGGAGCAGTGACCAAGGAACATTCCTGATATATTGGTTTGAGATGCAGATGTGTAGTTTGGTGAGGCAAAATGTTTTACCTGTTTGAACACATGACATGCTGGGATAGCTGACATTAAGAGCAGTTTCTGATTTTTTTTTATTTGCTGATAGAGGCTCAGCAGTTTAGTTCATTCTCTTTCCCCAAGACAAATTTTGACAAGGAAGAAATTGTATTAGTGATCTGCACTATCTGAAAAATGTTTGAAGCAACTCAGAAGATGGTGATATGGGCATCAGGTATCTTTTTGTGAAATATTATGATGAATTACAAATATATTCAGAAATACTACTCAGAAAAATTTTGAAGTACTGTAAGATGGTTAGGTGCCATCATTTTATGCAGAAGCAGGAACAGGTTCAAGTTTTTTTCTTTCGGATTGTATACTTGAAACATGGATGGGACCAAAGGGATTGTTTCCAAAACACATTTGTTTTGGGAATTTTATGTTCTCTGCCTGGAGCCAGATTTAACTTCTTCCAACAATTTATGTGTCTTTATAATTTTTGTATAGTGTGCCTTTCTTCCTATTGTTTTAAACCTTCTCTCTTACCTATGTAAGTAGCAACTTACTATTAACACAATTGAATTTGTTACTGTTAAAAGAAAACACAATCCTAATAAATTTCCTTCAGTGTGTTGTTGATGCTATGGATAAAATTATGGAAGATTACAGAATTTCTGAGACACATTTCACAGGTGTTTATACAATATCCTACCATGGCATTTAATGTGCAGCATTGCATCTTGAATTTTTATCTGGTACAAGGACTAGTATTGCAGCAACAGATCAACTCTTTTGGGGGAACATTTCACAACTTATAACTCCAAATAGATGAAGAGATACCAAGGCATATATGAAGATAGATACTAAGATACAGAGGAGCAACTGGTAGAGAATGTTTTAAATCCCTATGGTTCTGAGCACTAATAAAAAAAGTACTACTTTTACTTTGAGGATTGCGCTGGATTTAAAATGTTCCCTAAACACAGCTAGATATCAGTTTTGGTTGTAATTTTTTTTTTCTAGATTATTTTAATTTGAGCTTAATTATTCAGCTACAGTTTCTAGTATTCTGGAGTATATTCCCTGTAAGGGGAGACTGAAAAAAATGGTCTTTTTGGGTCTCGAAAATAAAAAGTTTCAGGATGACCTAGTAACTTTTCCCTAAAACCTCTGAGACAGGTTCCAAGAAAATGGATCCAGGCTCTCCACAGTGCTGAATGGTGTAAGGATGAGAGACAGTGAGCATAAACTGCAAAGACAAAGGTTCACAAAGACTGTAAGGAGAAATGTGCATCAAGCACAGAATTGATAGGTGGTCAATGGAGGAAATTGTCCTGCTCTACTCTGAGATGGTGCAGCCTCACCTCCTGTACTTTGTGCAGTTTTGGGCACAACAATATAAGATATTAAGCTATTAAAAAGCATCCAAAGGAGAGCAATGAAGATGGTGAAAGGCCTTGAGTGAAAACCATACTAGGAGTGGTTGAGGTCACTTGACTTGTTCATCCCAGAGAACAGAAGACTGAGGGAAGACTTCATAGAAGACTACAGCTTCTTCACAATGGGAGGAGGAGGGGCAGGCACTGCTTTCTTCTCTCACTCTTGTGACCATCAACGGGACTCAAGGAAATGGCATGAAACCGTGCCAGAGGAAGCTTAGGTTGGATATTAGGAAAAGTTTTTCACACATAGGGTGGCTGGACACCGGAACAGGCTCCCCAGGGAAGTGGTCACAGCACCAAGCCTGACAGAGTACAAGAAGCGTTTGGACAATGCTCTCGGGCACATGGTGTGACTCTTACTGCATCCTGCACAGAGTCAGGACTGATCCTGTTGGGTCCCTTCCAAGTAAGGATATTCTATGATTCTACAATTTCTGGTCTGAATGGGCTTTTTTTTTT
>VWZQ01003333.1:686671-755658 GCA_013397015.1 Myiagra hebetior
TTTTGGTGGCGACTTGTATCAGTGACCTCCTCTAACACAAGCAGTTTCTGCAGAGATACCCATATGACTGCTTACCTGGTCTCCACAACCCCACCACTGTTTCCAAAAGTATCATGTCAGTCAAATTTCTTTGTTAGCTTGGGAGTTCCTACAGTGGCTCAGGTTGACTAGCAGGGAGTGACTCCTACCAACCAACCATTTCTCATGAGCCAGCCAAGTGTGTACTTCCAGGCACTTCCTAAAAGAAGTGCACAGAACTTGAATGCATTTTTCAAATACTACATAAAAAGCTCATGGCAATATAGTTCTGGAATGTGACATAAGTAAGGTGGAAAATATTTTACTGTTTCTACGCTATTGTAATACTGGGAAGGAAGAAGAGCTGAACATGATATACCAAAACTTAGGGTGATATATACCATCTTGGATGAAAAGTAAAATGTGTAGGGCTTGCTACTTTTTCATCACCACAGGTCTGAAATTGTAACTGGTCTTGTACTCACAGATGAGTGTGTTGTTTTCCAACCGCTATGACTGGGTAACTAGAGGAAGCAAAAACAATTGTTTGTTTGTTCGTTTTTTTCCTAGGAGTTTCAAAGGACATGTGTAAGATACCTCTGGAAAGGAGTTCCTGTGGGCTCAGAAGAGCAAGAATAAAGAGCTGATTCAGCCGAGCTCAAGACATTATAAATCTGCCAAGGACCAATGGCATGTATTGAAGATTACTTCACTGAAAACAGTTGTAGCTGTCTCCTTTCTGTCTGTCACTGAAAGGTAACTCAGGCAGCCTATCACTCTTGGTAAATATTGCATATTGTATCTCATATTCACCTCAAATCAGACAGTGTGAAAATTACTTCACAACCAAGAGGTACATTTTTCTAAGGTGCATCATGCCACAATTTACTATAAAGTGTCCATATAGAAAGCCTGAAGTACACACAGCAGAGATTTATGTGGCATGTAGTTATAACAAAACTAGTAAGGGGTACAGAAAAGAACATATGCAAAGGAGACATTCTTCCACCCTCAGGAAACTCCATGCCTGGATGCAAGTTGAATTTCCAGACATGTCTTTACACCTTCTGACAATGTGTATTGTTATGATGGTGATGAATTGATGAATTTGTACTGTCACTTTTTTGAATTTAAACTACCATCTAAAAATACCTGAGGAGATTTGAATGTTTGTCCTTTGGTGCTTTATTTGTTTTTAGAAGTAGATAGCATACTCACAAAAAAAAAAAAAAAAAAAAAACCAAAAAAGCTTGCCTAGAATGTAGTCAATAAGTATTTTACATAACAATCTCTGAAATATCATGGTTTTCATAAGAAACATGGATAGTATTCTGGAAAGACTCGTGAAATATTTGATGATAGATTTTTTCCTCAGGCATAAGTATGTTCATGAAATGTCAGAGCAATGCTCATAAGATATTTCCTGAAACACTCATGAGAAATCTCTCTGAAATGGTCATGTAATATTTATGATATTTTCATGAAATATTTAGCAATGTATAAAGAAAAGAGTACACTGAGCTACAACTAGTGTGAAGTATCACATGAAATAAAAAATCCATTCATGGAAAGTTTCAGAAGATTCATTCATGAGCTCACGGAGTAGTGGAGATTGGAAGGCCCTCTCCAGGTCATCTAGATCAACACTTCTGCTCAACCAGTGTCACCTATATCAGGTTGGCCAGAACCAAGTTCATATGATTTTGGAATGTTACCAAGGTTGGAGACTCAGCAACCTCCAGGCCATCTGTGCCAAAGGTCAGTCACCCTCACAGTGAAAAAGTGTTTCTTCATGTTCAGAGGGAACTTCCTTTGACCATTGCCACTGGTCCTGTCACAGGACACCACTGAGAAGAGCCTGCTCCAACCACCTCACACTCTTTTGTGGTTATTTATGTGAACTGAGATCTTCCCGATGAGCCTTCCCTCCTCCAGGCTAAACATTCCCAACTCTCTGAGTCTTTCCTCATAGGAGAAATGCTCCACACCCTTGATCTTTTTTTTTGTTGCCCTTCATTGGACTGTCTCCAGTATGTCCATGTGCCTCTTGCACTGGGAAGCCCATAAGAGGACACACTACTTCAGGTGTGGCCTCAGCAGTGCGGAATAAAGGGGAAGAATCACCTCCCTCCGCATGCTGTCAATGCCCTGCCTAAAGCAGGCCAAGACAGCCTGTGCTACAAGGGTACATTTCTGGCTGTGTCCAAATTACTGTCCACCAGTAACTCCAGGTTACTCTACCTCATCTTCCTGTCCCATCCTGCCTAACGATCTAGTATCCTTCCATCACAATGCTCTGGTCATGCAATCCATCGCAGTTCTTAAAGATGAAAGCAGTTTGTTGGCAACTATTTGTGACATTTCTTACAAATATCTAGGAAATTGTTCATGAGCTATCACATGGAATTTATATGAAATATGTTATGAAATACAATGCAAGGAAAAGTTACAGTCAGTCAATATACTGTAAGTTTAAAATTGTTCAAATAACCCTAGTACTCAGAATAGGAACACTAGGCACCTCTGAGTCAGTGCCTTTGGCATCTGTCATTTGGAGGAAGAGAAGTTTTTTTGACTTCTTGCATCAGCTTAAGAACCTTCCCTACTGTGCCTCCCAGCAGGGTTCTTAGGGAAGCTCTCCTTTCCCATTGGGTAGTTTGGATTGTGTGGTGTACAGTCATGGCACAAAGCAAATAACATTCCACAAGAGGCAGTGACAGCTTCCCCTTAGCCTCCCAAATGCACCCTATACAGTCATGTGATGTCAGTTAAGGCAAGAGATAAATAGTTCTGCAATCCAAGAGGAAATCCATGAAGTTTAACTAGAATTAGTACTGCAGAGGGCAGTTCATCCCACTTGATATCTATTTTAATCTGGGATGTTTTTCCTTATGGGGGAGGATAGGTGATAAGTGGTCTACAGAGCTAAAGACAGAGTAAATGAATCATAACCAATGACTAGCTAATGTCTAATTAAAGACTTTACAGGTCAAATAAGAAGGTGTGGATTATCCAAAATTATTAGGGAATTTCAAAAGCACTAACATCCATAACGTCTGCAAACAAATATATTTTTAAAATTAGATAAAAGTGGTGTCAATTGACATCTTGAATTCTTTCACAATAAACTTTAAATAACAGTGACATTGCCAATGCAGACAACCAACTTTTGAATGAAGAGGGGAAGTAGAAGTAGGAGCATGGGTTCTGCCTCTTGTCCTGTTCAATGTGGGGTGTAAAAGTCACAGTCTCTGAGAAATTTCAAACTTTAAAATCTATACAGGCAATCAGAACTGCAGAAGGCATTAGTTACTGCTACGGAGTTTTGGCCATTTATATTTGAAGTTTACAATGATGTTCATAATGGTGTGTGATGGCCGCAGCTTTGTAAATAGATGAGATTTTATGCTGACCTGCAGTTCTGAAATGACATCTGCATAGAGCTCCAAAAAAATGATATTTTTTTCTTTATATTCTCATACATTGCCACAGATCAATCTTTTCCTTGTAGAAAAGAGCCCATAAATAGTTTTGAACTGAGGCCATAGTTCTGTGTTCAAATTATTAGAAAACGAGTTGATATCACATCAGTGCTTTTTGGGATGGAATATTTTATCCAGCACTAGGAGTGCTAGAGCTTCATTTACTTCTGTGGTTGAATCACAGCCTAATGCATAGATGCAACTTCACAAGCTGTTGATCTGTATGTCACTTCACATTTTCTTGTGTGCTGCTACCCAGCAACTTCTTGTCCAAACTGACAAACATTAGCCCACCTTAAGAGAGGAAATATTCTGTCACTAATCTCAATTTCCCTATGGGAAGATAAAAATGAGGATCTATATCAGAAAGCACAGAAAAGGATGTACAGTGGAGCAGAAAGCAAAGAATAGTGAAAACTTGAAAACTTAAGCATTCAACTTGCCACTGGAGGACTGTGGCCCATTAAATACACACAGTGAAAGGTAGAATTCCTCTGAGAAATATGGACATTGCCAGTGCAAATATCAATTTCACAATCATTTATCTTTGTTCCTTTCACAGGAAACCACTCAGGATTGCTGATTCATCTCATTCTAATTTAGACATGATTAAAAGTATCATAAGGATTGTGTCCTAAAAAGACCATTCCATTTCATTGACCAGGAAGATAAGAGCTGGGTGTCTACCTTAGGTGTAGACATCCAGATAACTGATATCTGAACCTCAGTATAAAGCCCCCAAAACACCTGTGTAGAATATTGTGGAGAGGTCTATACAGTGCTAAATGTGCACTGAGCAATCTAGCTGTAGCCATGATTGTGGAACACTTGTTCCATTCATACTAGGGTATCAAAACTCAGCACAAAATATTCTTCGTGTGTTGTCAAGCTGTGGAGTGAATCAAAGGGATAGGCTCTAATAAAATTTTCAACCCACACAGTGATTTTCCTGCACAGATTTTCATCTACAATAGGAATAACATTTGTCCTTGTCACTCTTGTGAGGGATGGAGAAGAATTATTCCTACTTGAAAAAATGGAGATTAAGGACAGAGCTAGAATTCAGAATACTATTTAAAATCTTGTCCTTAATGACTAGATGCAGTTGTACTTCTGATACTTGGGAAAATGCACAGGGAAAAAAATCCCTTAATCTGAGAGGTTACAGTTATGTATATTCACTAAACTTGGAGCATCAGTTCTCCTCAGTGGTACAGAACATTTTAAATTTTAGGGACAGGGCTATAACAAAACTATACAAACAAAGCGGGTGTCAAGATAGTAGCGTTCATGAATTTGCTCTGTGGAGCTATTAAACAGAGGCAGACTGGCAATCAAGATCTTGGTTCAGCTTTATGTCTATGAAAGGTTGGCTCAATACTGTAATAAAAAGGTCTTAAGTTGCTTTGTAATGGTTGATAGCTGCTATCACGAGAATATGGCACAGCTGGGAATACAGCATGCAGTGTTAACCAGAGAAGTCTTCCCTCTTGTGATGATCCTTTTATAATAAAAGCATTGGACTGAAAAGACAAAGATTTATTTCTTGTTTTTACATAAACTTCCAGTATGACCTTTGGAGGCCACTTATTCTCTCTGCACCACATCCCCTTTTTTTTTCCTGAAATTCTGGTCCACAATGTGTAGTTTCTTATACTGCACTCACATCCAAGTGCCTCTCAGTGGCAGGTTAAAAAATGTGTCTAATGTTAGTCTTGTCTAGACTGTCTTTATTCTTGCCTATCCCATTAAGGAAGAAATGTGTGTAATACAGTATTTCAACCTGTAGATGCAAACCCGATCTTGGGGGTCATTATTTAGAAGAGCTTCTAATTATGCTAGTATATAATTAGGGCCGGAAAAAAATCCACAATCATAAGGTCAGGGGACATCAGCTGGGTTATGTTTACACTGCCCAGCACTGCAGCATTATTTGCCTTGTAGACAATTAGAAGGTTTCATTCCCTAACTCTGACTTCTTTGGGTTGCCCTTGCCCAGAAATTTAATACACAGGAAATGAGCACAAGCCAGGGAGTGACTTTGGAAAGGGATAGGTAATGGGTATATCTACTGCTCAAATTCATCCACTAGCCTTCTTTAATTAAGAAAGAACTCAAAAATATTTGCGCTCACAGTTATGGAGTGCTTTCACATGATAAAGAAGACGTCATGGAGATAGAATTAGAGTAGGAAGCCATGTCAAAGGGTCCTGCATTGTCTATCTGATATTAACCAAACGTGGATAGATAGGAAAGAGTATAGGAGTGAAACAAATGTGGTAAAACTTTCTTGTGGCAGGAAGTTCCCCAGATTACTTACAAAATGTGTAAAGGTATCTATTTTCTTCTTTTGAAGGTCACACCTAGTTTTATTTATAGCCTGTGGTGCTTTCATTCAAAGAAGAATGAATAGTCAATCCCTGCTTAGCTGTTTGCACCTCTCGTGACTTTATTGACTCCTATTATAGCCCCATAATTTCTTCCCTGCAATTTTTTTACATGCTGAAATTCCTAGCCTGTGTACACAAGGCATTTAGAAGCACTGAACTTGATTATTAATGCTATGAGAATGCAGTGGTTACTTCAGGGCAGATCTGATGGACTGAAGCACCTATCTGAGCTGAGAATCCCTAAGCACTGAGGGTGTCATTCTTTCACAAATGTCCTTGGCACCGTCTGTCTGAGCAGTGATAAATAAATGAGTACAGATAATTTTCCATCAAGATAGGTCAAAGCCTTATATCAGGTAACAGCAGAGATACTGTCAACCTGAATATAGATTGTAGAAATATAGCTGAGCTGATTGGGTTCATCTTGAGGCACAGCTGAATCTTATCCAACTGTTCCATTCTGGAAGCAACTCTCTCTCAGCACTCTAATATTGCAATTTTAATAATCAGAGGTAGTGATGGTTAGGTTTCACTGTGTGTCTTCTGCATATAATTGGTACTTTATTTTGTATCAGTGGTTGAAATTGGACTGTGCTGCACTTATATTCCACAAAATGCTTGCTCATCCAGACCAGGAAAACAGCTAGAGAGCACTGTGACTTTCTGCCCACCCACGCACAGGTTTCCATCCAATAGAAACCATGACATGGTAAGAGATACAGCCAGGATGCAAATTTGCAATGTGGGGAATCCTGCAGTCGAGGCAACCATAATTACCTGTCTGTAGGCTGAAAAGGAGTGGGAAGATACGTATCTATATAAAAATCTATCTACTTCTATATCTATATTTAAGAATTAATAAAAACAGTTGAACTGAGGTAATATTTCTAAAATATGCTCCTGTTGTCTAACAGTTGTAGGATGCAGACAGGTCTTAGTAAATCAATGTGTTTTTAGATTATCACTTAGAATTCAAGCCTTAAGGGTAGGGACTAACATCCATTGTCTCCTGAGATCATACTCTTCCTCTGAATTGAAGGGGCCACAATACTTATATGTCTGATAAGGAATCCAAAGGACCTGAAAGAATTTGGAAATTGTATTTCTACCCAGTACCAGAGAATATCTATCAGACTGGTGAGGAAGTATATTTGCAGCTTTCTTCGTCCTGCATGTTGCTTGACATGGATACCTGTTCAATCACAAGGGCTGCTAAATTTGAGATTTTCATTTTAAGAGAGCAAATATCTCATGGCAAGAAGTGCAGCTTCAGTTTTTTCAGCTGTTTTCTCAGTCAGTGTTGTAAAACCAATTTATTTTTTCCCCACATGTGTAATAGTTAACTGAACCCTGAGAGTAAGTCTGTGTCCCAACAGACAATATGGTTCAAAAGCATTTCAGAGAATTGCACAAAGTTTTTAAAAAGAGTGTTTGGGAGTCAGTCTTTGGTAGCTCAGAACTTTAATGAGGGCTGCTTTCACCAGGGATTTAGGAAAATGTGTAATGTAGTATAATACTGGCAAGAACTATTACTTCATCAATACCTTTTACTGTTTTTATATGTGGATTCGCGGAAGAAACTTCCGTGTAATTCATGGGAATAAACTGCAAATGGCCTGAGATTCCCTGAAAAAGACATGAATGTCTACAATTATAAAGTCTCTGTGGTAGCTTTTGCCTTCATAGAAAAGTAATTAAAAGTTCTTAAAGGATGAAAGGAAGTTGAGAAAAACTGTGTACATCTCAGGCTGTAATTTCAGAATCTTGAGAGGGTGCTATCAAAGTCTCTAATGTGAGAAATTCAGTAATAGCTGTAGACTGTGGTATAACTTTCATTATCAGACATTAAAAAAATGGTTCCTGATGAATGCAAGTGCAGTTCCTAATCAGTGTAAGTGAATCTCAGTGCAGTCTGCATTGTATTTTTCAAGCTTTCCATTGCGATCTGCAGCACTGTCAAATTCAATAAATAATGTTATGACGATGATGATGATGATAGTGGGGTTTGTGTACTAACATTAAATCAAACATTAAAAACCAATGGAAAAGTGTGTTGTGGCTGTAATGTTTGCAATAACAAATTATATTTGTTTAAAAGTCAGAATGAGTCTGTCTTTTAAACAGTCATTAGTTGTTTTTTTTTTCTTTTAATCATCACTTATATGTGCAAAATTCTCTTTCCAAAATTCTTTTGGGTAACATATTTTCCATGTTATCAGGTTTCTTGAGACAGAAAATTCAACACGATATTGCAATTTTCTTTTCTTCAGGAGGTGTAGTGCATTAACTGGTTTTGTCCAGAAGAAAATATATTAAAGGTTGTATCTTTTATTGTTTCAATAAACAACTTCCACATCGTATACAGTGTGTCAAGAGTGAAAAAATAAAAAGGGTATATTCCCAAAAGATATTATAAAATCAAAAGTAATTAACAGTATGCTTGTTTATGTTTTCACAGCTAATAATGTTTGTATTTAACATCTTTGATAAAAATTGAATCAAATGTTAGGGTGTTGGGAATTTAGGAAGAACCTGGGTCTTTTGCTTGGAGTATAACAGTATTTGATTTACTGACAGAGATTATATACAGATTTTAATTTCTCTTTACATTTTCATCTTGTTTAAAAAAGAAATCCAGATTCTGCTGTCGTAGAGCCCAATTATTAGATGCTATCTTTCGTCTTATAGTCCATTGAAGCACCAAAGTTATATCCTGAGGACAGTCTTCCAAACGTTAGTGACCCTCAGTAAGGAAAGGTTTTAAGTGACTGCCTAAAGGGTTTCCTGAAAAGTGATTATTTCCTCAGGTGAGGGAAAGCTGTTTTGCAATCACTATCTAGACAATCCTTGTGAGATTTTGATGCAGTGAGTGAGTGCTAATATTATCAGAATGTTATAGTTAATGAAACTGTGGCCGACTTAATGTGAGTTAAAGCCAGATTTTTGAATTGGACTATTTCTGTTAAGTGCTTAACAGAAATTATTAGCTTTTCAAAACATCTCATTTTTTTTTGAGACCACTTGTTCATACAGTGAGAGTAAAGGGCAAGATGAAGAAGTGGTCCCAAATCAGCAGACTCTTGTGCTAAAAGGAAGTTTATTTATTACATATTCAGTGAGGAGTTTTGCCTGCAAAAGACAGTTTTGAAGAACCTAAGACCTTTTTCTCCTGGATAGTATAGGAAGTGTAAGTGACCCATTCCAGGTTAGCAGTCTGGATGAGATTGCCCTAGGTTTTTGCATCCTCTGCCCTTCAGTACTATCCTAGAATGCTTTGAACCTTCAGATGCCATTACCTGTCCTACTGACAATGGGCTATTTCTGCAATAGTCACATCTTCCTGTTTTTAGAAAGAAAGTCTAGTTGGCCTCAGCACTGTTCTCAAGCTGTTTAAAACACTTGAACTGAGAACAACACCCATTCTCCCTCTTCCTCCAGTTTTGTGCTGTGGCAACCAAATTGCAGAAGGGAGCCAGGAGACCCAAAGCTGAAACCTATGAGGTCTTGATGCAGCCAATCTGCTGTAGATGGGGCAAGCCATGAGGAGAGTGGACACAAGCGTGTGTAACCCCTCTTGACCAGGTGGGACATATTCAGCAGCATATCTGTAGCTTTAGTAAATGTTTGTGTTGAAGGTGATACAAAACAGTTTTTTTCTGGTTCAGGACAAAACCTGATTTAAGTATTGTATATGATGCTGAATTTGCTGTGGAATTAAAGAAATTTACTGTGAAATTTGGAGGAATTTTCTGCTCGATATGATAAACTATTTTGGCAATAATATTTTTTTTTTTGTTATGCATTTATCTGCATATACTTTTAGGAAGCACTTAGTTTATTGGGAAGTTGTCCATACAGGAACAAAAGTCTGATACCACTCTCTCTGCTATCAGTGCAACAGCAGAAGGTCCTTATCTAGAAAAGTCACAAAAACACTGACTCCCTATTTTCAGCAGCCAATCCTAACATGGCTTTTGTGTGAACTTCTCTTCCTTGGTAGCAAACTAATCTGTTACTGCCAATTACAGAAGACTAAATTAGAAATAATGATGGAAGAAAACTCATTAAGGATAACATGTTAAAAACAATGAGCCAGTATCTTCTATAGTAATAAAATCATTAAAAATTTTATCTCATATTAATAGCGCTTTACATATTGAATAAATATAAGATAAGAGGTTCTTGAAAAATTTGGGAGGGGTAGTTAAATAAATATAATATACTTCTAAAGTATATTTCAAATAAAATGAAAATTTTTTTCCAGGCAATCCTAACCACTGAATGGTGTAACAGGGGATCTCTACTGAATTTTAACCATGGTTCAGTGTTTCCCTTTTGTTTTTACCCCAGTTTATCATTTCTATGCAATAAACACATTCCCATTTTCTTTGCATGAATCTGTTGTCAGTTAGGTGCATATCTCGTCATTCGTACAGAAAATGTTAGTACTTTTCACAGGAAATTTGACATAGTTCAGACTGATTATTTTTGGAAGAAAAGTAAGTCTTTGTCTTGCACTAAGTAAATGATGTGTCTACTGCATTGCATGAACTGAATGTCAAGTATCTTATTTATACAATGTTATTTATACAGTAACAGCTGATTATGGAAAATATAATCGGAAGGTTTTTCCAGAACACTTATTTTTATCACACTTATTGTTGGCTTTGCTGGTTTAGATAAAGACAAAATACAAGAATTCGTTGTAAATAAAAGAAAAGTAAATAAAGAAGTATTTCAATTTCTGTGTACTAAAACTAAATTTTTAGTCTTGCTTCTTTCATCCCCATTAGTTCATAATCTGTCTAATTTAATGTAAATTTGTAAGAAAAAAATCAGAGACCTTTTAAAGACCATTGCATTGCCTCCTCAGACAGGGCTAATAGTAATTTTCCTAACACATATTCACTAATGATCAGATTTCCACACCATATATTCTATGAAAGAAGTGAAATAAATAGAGTCCGAGATCTGACTCATTCATAAAGTCATGTAATAAAACTCTGTGAAAGACAGAATATAATATTCTAAAAGACAGAACCTGAGGGCTAAAATTTACGGAGAAATATGTCCATTAATGAAGGTCCCATTTCAGTCAAAAATAAGAGGCTGTTTCAACTCAAAAGTGACATCTGTAATGGGTTAAACCTTTATTTAGGGTGAATATAAATCCTTTTCATTTTAAGAATTATACTGTGTTGGCACTTGGACATATTTCTTATTTGCTAGTGTGCAATAGCTTTCCTTTCAATACATGAATAAGGATACAGTTCCAAAATTCATTTTAAATCCTGATGCATTTGGGGTTAGAGAGCCAGTCTTCAGGCCAATCTCTTCACTATTTGCCACGATACAAACATCTAGAGAGAAAATAAATTGAAAAAAAAAATCAGCATTTAGTGCTAAATGCTAAGCATTTTACTGCACAATGACTATCATCACTGTATAATAACATCTGACAAATAGGCTATTACCATCAGAGGGGAGGCTTTTAAATCAGGCCTTAACTACTTTTATTAAAGGCTTGGAAGGTAATCACTGAAATTATATTTTTTTCATGTGTGTTTATGCTTCTGTCTAGAGTCCTTAGAGATTTGCCAGTTACAATCTATCTACTACCTGTTGTGAAACACTGGTAAGGAGATAATACAAGCAATTAGAAAAGCATTGCTCACTCCTGAAGTGTTATTACCTTAAATTAAAGCTTCCAAAGGGAATACACAATAGTGTTTCAGTGACATCTTTTGCTCCTATATTTTTCCAAAGATACCTTTTGTTTCTTACATATTCTGTCTAATCAGTAACTCACAGGTGGCTGCAGAATAGTGTCAATGCATTAAATATACTCCCTCAGGAGTATGTAACATTAAATCTCAAATCCACAAAAAACAAGGTCAGTCTATGATCCCTTTATACATTATGTCAAAACGTATCTTAAAACAACTTCTTGGTTAGTTTTAATCTTATGTGCCTTAAATATTTCTAAATCTATAATCTCTAGACATGCCACAAGGTTAGACAGTAATAGTGAGAATGTCTGCCAAGGGCTGTTTTGCTGTTTTGCCTCTTATCTCTGCCAATATAAAGTGATTCTGTACTTTTGCGGACTGTTGCTAATCTCTGAGACAGTAGGAAGGGATCTACAAAGTGATTATTAGAAATAATAACAAAATACATTAAAAAAACCCTTTCCACTCTACAACACATACTACCAGTACCCTTCCTGCTGCGTGAGTGTCCAGCCCTGCTGGGAAGGTTGATCAGTGGACTCCTGCCCTGTTTTTAGAAGGTCTACACAATGAAGTACCTCTACCTTGGACTGTGAGCTCTGGAGCCGAAGCTGGAGGAGATGAGTTCCTGTGTCTACATGCCCAAGGTTGCTCCCTCACAGAAACGCTGGACACATCCGTGTTATATAAAATTTGCTTTTGCATCTCCCCTGGGCCCTGAGTATAGAATTTAGGACTAAAAAAAGGACATTTTGTGTGTGCGTGTTACTTGTTTTTTTGTTTTATTTTTTCAAATTCAAACTTAACACAGCTCACCAGAATCACTCATTTTTAAGCATGAAAATGAAGGCATGTGATGGCATTGGAGGACATAAAACTTTGCTAGCATGTTGTTGCAAGACCATGTCGGAGGAGAGTAAAACGTGTCTTCTGCAATATTCTATCCACACCAATTAACACAAAAAAAGAGACTAAGGTTCAAGGGTAAATTTGATTGCAAAGGTATTTCACAGTGTAGATGTACCCTTTGCTTGTTTTTGAATAGGTCTGTGCCGAAGCAGATTATGGCTCTGGAAAGCTAAAGGATTGTATTCACAAGGGTAGCAAGTGCTTTATGTGTTTTTCTTGTCTCCCTCTTTCCACAGTCTGCAAAAAATATTTTAAATAGAAATAGAAACAAATAGTATAATAAATTGAAATAAATAGTAAATAGAAAATGTATCTTCTTTTCTTCTACTAAAAGGATAGGTGAGTTTTACAACAAATATTGAAATATTCTGTTCAGAAATGAAAATTTTTGGGGGTTTATCGGTAACATCTTTTGGAACTTGAGTTGGAGAAAAAGTGAGTACTGTTGCTTTATACTCAGCCCTACAAAAGATATAGAATCACTGTGTCATAAAATGATTTTCTTCATAAGGGACTTAAAGGATCATCTAGCTTCAACTCCCCTGCTTTTGACAGGAACACCTTCCACTAGACCAGGTTTCTCAGACCTCCATCCAACCTGGCCTTGAACACTTCCAGGGTTGGGGTGTTAAGAACTTCTCTGGACCACCTGTTCCAGGGCCTCACGTCCCGGTAAAGAATTCCTTCTTAATGTACCATTTAAATCTACCAATTTTCAGCTTAAACATAGTATACTCAGAATGAGATGCAGAAAAAAAAAAAAAATAAAGTCACAGCAACAGGAACCATGTATATTCAGATCACTTTTGGGCTTGTTTTTTCTGGTTATGTTTTTTTTTATGTACTACTTTCCTTGCAACTTGTCTTATGGCTTGTCTTACAGTTTAAAGCAATGCTATTTATCATTTTTCAGGCAAGTAAAATGGTACTTCTTGTTTTCCCCGGTTGTGTTTTGTTTTATGTACTACTTTCCTTGCCACTTGTCTTAATGCCTTGTCTTACAGTTTAAAGCAACACTATTTATTATTTTTCAGGCAAGTAAAAACATTCTTCTTGTTTTCCCCTTAATGTGTTTATTATTTAAGAAACTGCTATTTTTACATGTGGCATTGTGGCTCAGTTACAACAAAAACCAACATTCATGCCAGAAAAGTGAGAGGTTTTTTTAGCTTTCAAAGGATACAAATTAGTTTTCAAAAGCAGGTACCATGGTCAGCTGAAGTCAAAGCTCTCAATCACATTTTTTCATCTTTTTGATAAGATGAATATGGCAAAGTTCATGGCCACCAGAAACTGTAAAATGAAGTACAAACCTATATGATCTATCATAAAATTAGAACTCTTTACTTGTACTGTTGTAGAGTTTTCTTTGAAAAAATTAACAAAATATATATTTATTTAAATTAATAGATTTATATTACGTGTGATGGAAAATAGAAGCAATAGCTACATTTGCAGTCAATTAACACACTTTGCATGGTGAGGATACAAGTGGCATTTCTTCCCTTTGAGCCACTTGCTTTATTGATATATTCAATGCCTGAGTGGGTAAACCAGCAAGGAAATTTAATGTCTAGGGACTACTTCACACTGTTTGCTACTCCTGTAGAGATGATAGCTCCTTAAGCAAGCCTGTGGGTGATACTTGTCACGTTAATCTCCTGCCAAATCCATTCCATAACCAATGCAGTTAAAATATACACTAGTTCAGTTGACAAGAAATGCAAAAGAATAAGTCATGAAGGGGCTCATTTAGGAAGGGGCTAAAAGAAACTTTTGCCATTTGGTTGGTACATATGTACGTATTCAGAAAACCCCTTTGCAGTCATGCAGGTCTTCCTAGATGACATCTGTACTTAAATGGAACTTTGACATCATAAACTCAGGTCAACTTCACCAGGTGCTTTGGGATGGAAAGTTTTGTCTAAATCATCCTTTGTTTTATATTTATTTTTCCTTTATCGCCAAAAGGGGATGCTTCTAGTGTATAGGTTGGCATTGGCTCAAAAAAGGTACATTTTTGTATATTAATATTTGGAAGAAGATTGTGGAACTGATGGAATAAAGAGTCTTATATTTCATCTATATGTTGAAAGTGAATTAAAGAAATGTCAAGTAAGAGTGGACATGTAAGCTAAAATTCTACAGTGTCAATACATCAGAGATGCTAATCAGTGACAGTCCCAGGGTACTATCTATTAAACAGTAATTTAACTAAGTATATTAGTATATTTATTTTTTATGTTTAAAAATGAGATTATAGTCAATATCTGACTTTTTTTATAAAAAGAGGAAACAGAAGGCTGATAAGAGAAACTCATAGATATATGTCCATGCATTAACTTACAACTGCATTTTTAAGTACTACGCAGGCTGTTAGCTAAGCAATTTCTATTAGAGAAGGCAAACGAAACCTTATTTCCTGCTTTCAAACTGCAGGTGTAAAAATGCCTTTTGAAATACACCTACAAATTTGGTGAATACATTACATTACTGACCTACTGGTTTGGAACTCCAAGAGAGAGAAAATGTTTTAAATAAATGGGCAGAGGCAGGAATGACTGCTAAAGTAATTCTGTTCACTTTGTAAATCAATGACCCAGAGGAAGAGATGTGCAGTAGAGATAAAATTTCCTGATACTAAGAAGCAGAGTAGCCATTGACAGAAAAAGTATAATACAAAATTACTCTAATAGACTGATTGCCTGGACTGAAAAATACAGTTAATTATTGAGAAATTCTCCTGCAGCTGGAGAAAATTTCACACTAAAAACAAGAAAAGAGAACATAATTTAAATGACTAAACACAACAGAATTCTGAGAATTGTCTGACAACCACGACTAGAAAGAATAAACAAATATTTTAAATATTTTTTTTCCTATACAGAATCACAGTGTCCAAAGTGCAGCATGGACTACCCTCTATGTACTGAGAATAAACTCCATGAACTTGTCTGGTGCCTTGGGAGTCTTGCTGGCTGTTCTGACTTCATCTGGCAGTTGGCTTCTCTATTCCATACCAGTTGTGTGCCTTGTCAGGATTTAGTCACTGTACTTGGTTTCTCAAGTACAGTACTTTGGGTGTCTGGGGTCCCAGTGACTCACAAATCTAGTGGACATCAGTGTATTGCACTCTGATACACCCTCTCCTGGTGTTTGTTCTTTCCATTTTTGTCACAACAGTTGCCAAATTCCATCCTTCACACATGATAATTTTGGTATTTCTATTACAATTCTCTACATTGTTGAGTTGCTGTTGATGACATGACCTCATATCACAAAGGGAAATGGAACAGATAGACATCCTTAGTCCAAGAAAATCCCTTCATGATTGCAAAAAATGGGCTCTAAAGCAGGATTCAAAGAAGTGTTTGCAACAGAGGGTATCCTTCTAGTGGAGCTCAGATCCAGCCAGAAGGGTGTTCCACCATATCAGAAAAACAAATGTTAGGCACTTTTGGTCATGAGCTGTGACAAGATGCTTGTGGGATCACAAGGTAATTCAGTCTGGAAGGAACCTCAGGATAATATCCATCTTTTTGCTGAAAGCATGGTGAGTATCAAGGTTGGACTAGATTGCTCATGGCTGATCTAGCCTTCAAAGTATTCAAGGAGAGAGATCACAGACCCTCATCAGGCAAAATCTTTCAAGGCTTGGTTGTCTTTGTGAGAAGATTATTCCTAAGCAAGGTAGATAGATATTGCTTGTTGAGTTTTGTGAATGCAAGTTTCAGAGTTTTCTGATTAGAAGACATATGGCTTCATTCAGACACAGATGATCATATAAAGCAGCAGAGAGATTTCTATGAGTGATGCAAATGACTGCTTTCACAGGGAGTTCATGGGGCTCTGATCACACTGCAGTAAATTCTTGCTCTTATGAAGAATTCCAGTCATGTCAGTGGAGCTGTTGCATGGACATTTTAGGTTGGCAGCAGAATCTTAATATTAGGCCCATAAAAATAATCTGAATTAAATTTCATTAACTTAACGGGCAAATCGTAGCTCTCTGAGGGAAAAAAGAAGAGTAATTGAGATTCAGGGAAAAGTAGTAGAATTAGTTTTTCAGCTCATGCTGAGGTAGATCTCAGGACTGCATGATGCTATGGCAAGCTGTATCCTCAGAGGAATTGCTCTGCTTAAGATGAAGCTGAAAGACATGACTGCTGATCCTAAAGGCAAACAAAACCGTGATCTGAAATGGGATTCAGAGTGATAAGAAGGCTAAGAGGATCTGTTTCATGGATATGGCTGCATTAAATGATGCAGAAATGTACATGTTATTGTATGTCAGTGCCAGGAGTAATCACACTGAATAGCGCCATTAGCAATGGCAGAACGTTATACCTATTTTCATAATTAGAGACCATGTGGCTAATTTTACCTTCCTACTTTCACAGAACAGTGAGCCTGAGTAATTTTGTGGGTTACATGAATTCATAACATGTAAAAAGTTCATAATACCTGTAGCTGATGAGCTGCAAATTCACACACACCTGTCATTGTATGCCAGGCAGTCCAGCTCCCAAGTCACTGTTTCATAGCTTTCTATTTAGGAAGGGATTTGTCTGTCTTTAGATATCAGGAATGTGCCACGGGCAGTCAAACAATAAACATCTTTAAAAGGTGAGTCATTATAAGCTTAGTACTTCTAATAACTATCTCTGAGGGAGATGAATTTTCTTCTACCAGTGCCTGTCTATTGTTTGTTAGAGGAGAAAGAATTTTACCTTTTTCTAATCCATAATTCGACATCTAATTTGGATTAGGGCAGATAATTTCATCATAATTTCATTTGGATTAGGGCAGATTTAATCATTGCATTTTACTGTACTTCATTTCATGTAACCATTTCTAGCTTTTCAAAAATGATCTGCATTTCTTGTCCTGACATAAAAATGATCTTGGCAAAGGATTCAGATCTGTTTCCATATAGAAATGGATAGATTCAATGCAAGATAACTAGAATGCTAAAGGGAACACAGAAATATGGAACTCTAAGAAGAAAAAACAGAGTATGTAACAAATTAAATCTAATGGTGTTAAGCTCGTTGAAGAAATTGCTTAAGCCCTGTGCATAGCCAGGGAACCTATATTATTACTGCTCTGCAAAAGAAACTGCAAGAACTATTTAATTCTGCAGCTAACAAATTACTACCCACCAGCAAAGTTTGCAAACAAATATAAAGAACAGATAAGAAAGCTGAATTTCAGATGAAGTGTAGTAAAAGTGATGTTCTTCACTGAAGCTTTCAATTTTCACCTTCTTGTGTTTATTTTTAAAAAAATAGAAGGAATTCCAGTTTATGATTTTTAAGGTTCTGGGTTTTTTGTTTGTTTGNAGTTTGTTTTTACTGGAGGCCTCATTTGTAGCTTTGTCAGCTCACAACTATAAAGTAGGAAAGCCAGCACTGAAGAATTCTAAATGGGAGTTAGTTGTAGAAAATATTCCCTAGTCAGCAAGGAGGGTTGGTCTGTGTCAGTTGGGTTTCACTCCTGACTCAAAATGTCATTAATATTGACGTGCTGGAACTGATGTTGTGTCTATAAAGCCTCACATACTGCAGTACTTACTACAGCAAGAAGTGGACAATATGCTTCTGCAGTCTTCAAGGACTCCCCAGGGCCAAGATGAAGCCCTGACTCTGTTTCTTCTCTCCTGTTATTTACCTGGCCTATTGCCTGACCATCTGCAGAACTCTGTATTTATGCCACGATTTCATTTACTTCTCTGAGGTGAGCTCTAAGGAGAAGGCAGCAAGGTGAATCTAGTCTTGCTGCATAATGTCTTAAGATCTGTTGTTCAAATAGGGCAGCCCTAATCTAGCAAGCCAAATAAAATCCTACCTTGTATTAACTCACAGGGTGGGTGGCAAACGAATAGCCATAAAGGGAAGGAAAAGTTCAGTGCCTTTAAGAACCTTCTTGCACTCTTGATAATGGCACAGAAAGAAAGAGTTGTGTCTGTTACAGCTGTGGTAGTCTGATAACAGAGGAAAGAAAAAGTTTGCAGGTGAATGGAAGTGGTTTTATTCAACCAGGTTAAAAAAACAGAAAGGAAAAAATAAAATTCGCAGGCATACAAGATCTTCCAAAGGAAGTATATGCACTGGGGAGTTACATTTGAAAGAAAAAACATCTCCGTGCTGTTTCTGCTTACAAAGAAAAGTAAATTCTTCAGATCAGTGAGAACTGTGGGCATCAGAAATGTGTTTTAAGTTGTATCTTAGGAGACACCTCCTGATATGTTTTAGCTATCAATAAATTTGTTCCACGTGAATTCCCTTTTGAAAACATAGTATATGTTGGGAAAATATTTATGGTTTTATCCCTCACACAAACAGCAGTCCCTACTTAATTCTCTGTCCCCTCCTCTGCTCTAACTATATTACAAAGACTCATGGAATAAAGTGAATCTTTCTCCTCACTTGTACTCTTCTCCTTTGTCTGTGGCTGCCTCCAGAATACTATTTTGACAACAGATCTATGTTACCAAGAAGATATATAGACAGTTAAATATAACATTTGACATTTTCATGCCTCTTTTCTTTCTTAGATCTCAAAGAGAACTATGAAAAGGTTTAAACATTCTCATCAAGTCATACAGGGAAGAAAGTAAGATACAGTTAGGGGCAGAACTGAGAACAGAACCAATCCTTCTTTTCTCGAGACAGGAGCTTGTCATTTTAGACCAATTAGATTGTCTAGCTTGGGTTTTATGGTGAAAAAACCCATATATCTGAGACTCTAGTATGCAATGTGAGAAAATGCATGTAATCATGCCTTTCATTAAGACTTTCTTCCTTGCAGAAATAGCCCATCTAAAAAGTCTTATTGCCCTGGACAGCCTTCCTAGAGTTTCTGCTCAGTGTTCTTCCTGAATAAACAAGATAGGAGGTTATTTTCATGTCTCACCTTCTGACTAAATTGCTGGTAGCAGAGAGAAACCTTTCAGAAAGAAAAAGAAATTTGCTGAGAAACAAGCAACTTTGAAGGAAGGAAGTTTGTATCTCCTAGGCTAATTCTGTAACCTCTGGCTGTAGAGCTGAACACATTTATGAGTAAAAATGTGATTTATGATTTAAAGTAAGGAAAGCTGATAAAGATGAATTAGATCATCCAGCCCATTTGATCATCACGTAAGCTTTAGTGGCAACTCTTTGATACAGAAAAAAATAATATTAACATTATAAGAACAGAATTAACAGGGAACAGAGAAGAAAGAAAAAATAGTAAATGAGATGATTTTAGGAGACCAAATAGCAGAAAAAAGTAATTGTTGAATTGTGAATAAAAAAAGGCTCATTGTGAAATAGAGGCTCCCAACTGGATTTTGGGAGCTTCAATAAGAAACAGTGCTGTAGAATTACCTCAGAAACTGCAGTTCTACAAGCAATTAACCACAGTTAGGATCAGGAGCAGGTATTCAGGAGACTGCATATTAAGTTCTTCCTTGATATGAAATCAGATATTAATTTAATTGTTGACATGAGTAGAGCTACTGCAGGTCACATAAGGGTTTCCAGTTATTCACATCGATGTCTTCTGTTTTCGTAGTGCCATTTCATCATCTGCAGAGTCAGACTGATGAATGGCTCTTTCAGGTAGCATTATGATTTTTGTCAAAGACATATGAAGTTCAGCTTTTTGTTATGGTATTTATTATAGAACTATTAGGGCACTGCTCAGAAATGTTTCCCTTAGGGGTAAGAAGGCAAACCCCATTGCCCCAAACAAAATGAAAATTAATTTTAAAATACCTTGTGTATAAAGAAAAAAGTATTGAGTTAAGTATTTTTGTTTGCAAAGCAAGCCTGAAGGCAAAATCACATGGGATTTGAATCCAAACCTCACATACCCAAATTTCTGAACAATATAAAAGGCAGGTAATAACTATCTTTCTTCATTCTATGCTATTTAAGAGACAGTTGGGTTTCAAGCAGACTTAACTGGTGCAATTTAAACAATTTATTTAAAATTACTTGAACACAATAATCTGGATTTTTCTCATTACTGAACAAAAGAAAAATTGTGAAGAACACTGTTTTTTTTTTTTTTATTCCAGCATTAATGATTAAGGTCTTCCTTATTTTAGAATTCTCAGAACAACAACAAACCCCAACACCAGACATCTAACAGACTATGGCTTTCTCATAGCAACTAGAAAAATCTAGTCTAGCATTTGGAAAACAAGTTTACCCTTTCAAATTAGTGCTGTGCATTCCTGTATAATGGCTGCCTGACTGTAAAAGTTCCTCCTGGGCAGAGTGCCCCTGAATACCTATTAGAGCCCTGCCTTTCAAAGACAAAACAGAGTGGTTTATGTTGCTGTGTAAGCTGAAAATGCTGGTTCTTAGGTACATTGCTTGACACTTCACTGTGTGAAGCTATTACTAATTAAACAGCTTTGTTTTATGAAGTTTGTGAATTTCATAAAAAGTTTAGAAAAAAGTGTTTACACTTAATGCAAACAGTCCAAGGTTAGAGTGTAAATACTTACTTATTCATGAAGCTTTGGGCTTTCAGGGCCTTTTAGTTCCATTTTGTTCCCTACTTGATTACATGTGCTTGTTTAAGATTTTCTTTTCTTTTACTTTTTTCATTTCCATTACAAATGTTACTAATTCTCAACACAAAATTAGCAATCTCTGCATGGAGTTTTTCTCTTAATAGATGATGTTGATGCTGTGTGACATGAGTTAATATCATTTCAATAGTAAATTAAAGTGCAGAAAATGCCTTAAAAGTGAGGTGACTGAACTGCTTTGATGGAATCTTTTGGTAAAAAATTATGAAGAAAACACAAGGAAGACAAAGAGTCAGGGAAAAACTAAATGAGAAACAGCAGAGGAAAATGGACATGGTAGAAGAAATAAGAGACAAATTTAGTGCAGGCATCATAAAGAGTTTCTAGCAGAAGTCCATTTTTGCAAGTCCAGTGATGCATTTTGTAAGCCTTTATTTGTAGGGAGAAAAGATTCAAAGCAGATGAGAGGGTGGGCAGTTACATGCGTACCTGCTGACCTAATGACCTTTATGAACCTTTTACCATTTGGTAAAATACTGTGTAGGTCAACGTGAGTTGATAAAATATACATGCAGAGAAGAATATTATGTCCACACTTAGCAAGCAAGCAAGATTGATTTTGTATTTACTTAAAAATTTTTTATATTTATACTTGTGGAAGAACTTGGAGGTTGTTTATTTTTTTTTCTCCTGGAAAAGGGACTCTATGGCATATAAATAAATTTTTCAAAACGTTTTATTGCACCTAGATAACCTTTTCTCCTGGTCTCTGAGGCAGGAATCTGAGAACATTATTAACTTTAGTAGGAAACTATCAGATATTTTTAATGAGTTCCTTGAGTGTTCATTCAGAGTTCCTCAGTCACATACATAAGTTGGACTGTACTCTTTAGCAGCTATTGTTTGTTTTTCCAAATTCAGTGAAGGTTTCTGTATCAATCATTTGCTTAATGTCTTCTTTTCCTTATTCAGTTTTTCCTACCTTACAAATATAGTTGTAGAATAATAGATACCAATGCTGTTCCCTCAGAAATCTCATTACTCTGTCTGCAAATCAAAGAGTTTGGTCCCTTGCATGTAAGTGCACAATATTTATTTTTTTCCCTACTGTAGCAACAGTAGCATTGATGAATAAATATCAAGGAGGAGCACTTCAATTTGCAACTATTTCTTCTATCTGAAATTTTGTACATGACACCCTGTGTCGTACTGGTCTAAACATGCTTTGAATGTAGTATCTGCTGCTTTGTATGAACAAAGACCAATATTTTCCGCAGATTTTGCATGAAGCTTTGACTTAGATAAAATGAAGTCAACACAGAAAATAATGCCAGTTCTTCAAGTCATACTTTATCTGCATTTTAGCTTGAGTAGAAAGAAGGATGAGAAATCCAGTCAATTGAGGTCTGGGTGATGACAGTGGCTACTGGAGTCAGATATTGTTTTGCTTGTCTCCTGTTGCTACTAGAAATACTCATCTTGAACCATGAAAGCTGAGGCATGTTTCCTCTAGGGCTTGGAAGAAGAACTGAAAAGATAATGAAAATGTTTGCCTGAGTTGCACACAAACTCAGTAAGCAGGTCATGTATTTTGATGATACACTTAGCAACAGTAACTTTCTTTCAGATGCTCTGGAGAGTAACACTTATCTCCCATGCCATTTGAAGCATGAATTAGTCACTTTGTCAGTCAGCTCAGCACAACAAAGCACAGTGAAGGGTCATTGTCATTCAGTTTCTTGACACAAGTACAGGGCGTAATTTGATAGCTTGTGGTCGCCACATGTGAAGTCAGCTGCAGAGGCAGAGGGCCTTGTAGAATCCCACTTTATCTATTCTGTAAAATATGGTAGATAATTTCCAAAGAAAATATGCCAATCTGGCTGTAATGCTGTTGATAACTTGTCTTTCATCTGTGAAATTGCTTTTAGACTTGATACCTGCCTTGAACACAAGCACTGCAACTTTGCTACTCTGCTGGATTCGTTTGACAGATACCGTGCTGCTGTAGCCTGGAAGAGCTACTGTTGAATTTTAAAGGGTTTTTTGGACTAATGTAAAGATCACTGAGGACAGGCATCAGAGATATGATATTTGCATAACAGCTTTTAAAAATAGTAGTAGAAAGCAAAATGTTGTACAAGTGTGGATAAAGGGAACTTCCTCATCACCAACCTATCCTAAGTACCATTCAATGTTCAGCTGGCTCTTCCCTAATGTCTGTTCCAATAATACCTTCCCTGATTACAACATTTTTAATAGAAACATGCTCAGCTAATATCTACAAAGTAAGCAGGTATACATCCCACTTAACTTCATTTACAGAGAAGCAGGTGGCAAAACAAGAATTCGAATCTCTGCCCGCTGGGTTTGTGCTTACTGCTTGAAATAAAAAGGGAGCTCTGTCATCTCAAGCCAGAAAACATGTTTTCAGATTTTTCCACTGTTTTTTTTAATACTATTTTAGAGTAATGGTTATCTCTAAAGAACCACAGGAACTTAATTCAGAGGGACACTTACCACAACCTTCAAGGTATACTGCAATGTCTAATTGATCAATGTTATTTCCAAGGTGTGAGTGCAGATTAAGGAGTAAAAAAAAAGAGAGCATGATGATTTGAATTATGATATGGGCATTACCATGTTTACATGTTTCAGTAAGAGTTGAAAAGTTTTTGCCTTCTTACTATCATATATTGAAAAAGCTAGACATTTAAAGTGTAAAGGCTACTTTTTTATTTACCACCATTTCTAATAGGGAAAAACAGGATTTTATTTTTTTTTTTTAATTCATCTTAAGAAGCTGAGACTCTGATACTTCGTGTCACTTGCAGATCATGAGCTAAAATTTGTTTTGCAGGTTATGAAATAAAAAATATCTTAGCTACTTGTTTGTTGAGTTCCTTGTTTGTGTGTCCCCAAGTCATTAGCAAAACTCCCTGAAGCATTCTCAGAAGCCTGAAATGGGAGGCTGGGATGGGGCGGGGAGAGGACAGGGAAGCACAGAGAGCAGCAAGATGATATTTATGTGAACCATATCCTTGTGGAGCAGACATCCTTTCAAAAAAATTATCTCTTTGTCTGGATAATTAGTCTGAGTTTGAAACAGCAGGAAGAAGTAGTGCATGCCTAGTTTACATCTGCCTGTTCACTTTACTCATGCAATGATTTAGAGACATGGGACACTCACTTTTTCTGGTTACCCGAAAATCCACTCATTATAGTTTAAGGACGGGCAGCAGCTCTGTGGGTGCACACATAGGGCTTGCAGTGGTGATCTTTCTGTTTGGACATGTAGGGCTATGGATACGTAAATCCAGTACCATCCTTAACCATTTGAACAGTGTGCTCTCCTCAGATGACATTTCCCGCTGTGTAGAGAAGCTACAGTTTCCCTTCGGGAAACACTTTGAACTAAGCAACAAATGACCATGTCTTTTATTTCAGTCTACCCACCGTATGCTATTGGTCTCAAACAGGCAATAACCAGGGGGAACAAATGTTGCTCTACCTTGATATCTGTTTTTTTGCCTAGTAGGATGCTTTTATTTTAAATAAACAAAGGAAGCTTCTCTTTGGTGGCCAGCTTATTTATTTGAGTTGGAAATAACGCATTACTTTAATATTTGCTGCATGGTCCTGTAGCTGGGATCAGAAATCTAGGATTTGTCAGTTCAGGATAGGTCAGGATTCTTTTAAGAAACAAACAAATAAAACTGAAACATGTGCTGACATCAGAACTATAAATTTGAAATATTCAGAAAAAATATTAAGGTTTTTCAAAGTCATGAAGATGGCTGAAGTATAAAGAAACTGCAAATGCAGTCAGCAGAAAATTTTTTTTAAATTTTTCTTTTTTCAAAATATATTTTATCAATATTTTGTGGGACTTTTCAGCTCTGGAGTCATCAGACTCACAGTAAAAAGCCAAAAAATTGATAACTCTGTGGAACAGTATCTGTATCTCCATAGTGAAGATTTACCCATAGCCAAAACACGACTATAGTGCTCTAAACAGCAGCTCCAGTAAGATAAGTTTGATGTGAGAGTCATTGCATCAGAAGTCCTTATACTCCCTTTTGACTTGGATGTTGCATAATTATTATACAGTCCAGCAGAGTGCAATCATCTCCAGTGTAGCATTTTATATACATTACACAGGCATGAATTATTGCTATATGCAGCATGCTTTCCTTCTGCATCAGTGTTCTTGTGATGATTTTGAGGACTAGTGTTAGTGTACCCTATAGCTTCTACAATACGTTTTGTGAAGTTTGCATTGTGTGAATGTAAATGGACAAAATGGAGTTGTTTGCAGCAGAGTTTAAGAGCTGAGGTGATGAAACACACTGGTATAACTTGCAAAGGCAAACGTCTCTTTTAGCATTGGGAAAACCACGTTCCTCTGAAACTGTCCAAAACAGAGGTTCGCATATTGTTGTCCTTGAATCACTATTGATCTTAAGGACATTCAGTTTTCCTATCCATCAATTCTTATTTTTTGCTGTCTCTCCTTATTTCTAAATAATACTAAACTTCACTCAAAGGTGGCTATATATATATAGCCCTTTCATAACATCAGCTTACTCAGTTGGCCACAGGCATGCTATCTGGCTGTGGCAGAAATACTCCACAAAACTGAAAAAGAGAAGGAAGCTGTACTGCCAGATATTCTCTGAAAGATATTTATCCTTAAGAGGGTGATTAATCTCATCCAACCTTAGCCATGCATAAGGTAGGTGTCTAAGTTAGTTCTTTATGTTCTATTTGTAACCAATGAGGAGAGGTATGAATCTCAAACTTATCTTGCTTCGGACTCTATCAGGTTCCAGGAGTGTTTGTTGCTTTGCATTTTCTCTGAAGAAGCCTCAATATCTGGTTTACTCTAGACAGATTTTTTAAGCAGTTACAGTGAGATAAGATGAAGTTCATAATCAGATATTAGAGTGCTGTGCACTGAACACAGTCCTTTGTGACATGAATTCACTATGCCAGTTTGCTCAGCCTGGCCAAATAAAGAACAATTAATATAAGCTACCAAAGCATCAAGACCAAGGAGCTGTTTTCAACACTTCTCAGAAGCACTTGAGGGCCCAGAACACAGATTAACTTTGTTATTCCCGTTCTTCTGACAGAGATTCTTGGAAATCTCATATAGTAGCTACAACAAGTTGAATCAGAAAGAGTGATGTACCTTTGCCTTATTATTGCACTCATAATTTGAATTGATAGTCTTAGTTTTCATATCCAATTTTTGCTTTTCTTGCTTCTTTTATGCTCAGCTTTCCTAAACTAGTCTCATACAATATGCTTGGCTATGATGTCACATGGAAAATAAAGCTGAAAAATTTTTTTGGGGAATATCCATAAAAGAAATTGCCTTCTGGCTCATAACTCCTTTAATGACTCAGGTATCCCTGGTTTAAGTTGAAAACATGGACATATTAAAAATAAAACATATTGATTTATTCCAAGTCACTGCTTGGACCTAGGAGTGGTGACTAAGCTCATTTGCATGTCAGATTCCCTTACACTTTTCAGCATGGTTTAATTGCAGAACTGGGTTCGTTGCTTGAATTTGCATCTCCAGCTTAGCAGAGGTATTTAGAATTTCATTATTTATGTGCATTAAAAACCATGCTAAAATCCTTTATTACAAAAAAGAGTTCAAAGCAATGAGACTTTAAATACAAATCCCTTGAGCTGTTATGTAAGTGCCATGTATTGCAGAAAATTAAAATTAAGTAATAGTGATAGCAAAGAGAAGTTAAGCATGAAACAAGGAAATTTTCTATGCTAATTTAAATTTGTTTTCTTGTGTTTATATATGCAAAGTTTCTTTGGAAAATTAGATATTTACTTCTTTGTCCAATGTTGACTTAAAAGCTTTAACTTGACTGTCTTTAAAACTCAGATTTATGTTCTGGGGTTTCAACATCTTTCTGTTCAGCTCAAGTAAGTCTGCTTTATTTCCAAGTGTGTATATAACAGTGCACTGGATGAATACTTTACTAGCATGACACATAAATCAGAGGAGATTTTGGATTTCTGTATTTTGTATCTCTTGCTTCTTGTCTGTCTAACAGCTGCAAATGGTCACAGAAGATTTAGATGGAAAATATTTTAAAAGAAGAAAATCTTTTCCTTTTGCTCGGCCTTGCCAGAAAATTGCTTTATTTTTGTATGCACTTCCACATTGTGCATATATGTATATGTTTAGTGTTTTATGTTAGATGCATTATATGCTGCACAAACTCTTTTTTATAACATAAACTACTTATAACGCACACATACACACACACACACACATATATATATATTTATATATTTATATATATAAAAATAGGTGCAACAGTTAGTTGTTCCTTAAATCAAATCCAGTTGAATCCTAGTTTGGTAAATGCCACACACTTCTTTATCTGGTTAAGTTTAAAGTAATTTTCTATGCTTTCTGTGACTGTGTGTCACAGAAATGCTTAATGAGAACCCTTTGCCTAAGTTAGACTTTTAAATGTTACAAGTCTATGTGCAAATTACAGTCTACCCCTTTATAGCCAATAGAGAAGAAATATATTAAATTGACTGGCTTTTGGATGTGCATATTTTTATTAAATTTCAAAGATTCTGCTGTGAATAAATGAATTGCTTCCCATATAACTGGGTCATAGAACTAAGTCTCAGGGTGGTTTTGACCCAGTAGAACTCAGTTTCTGCCTCTTAACAAGATAATTCTGCCTTCTGCCTCAGGTGGGATGGAATTTTCAGGCAGATATACAAGATAAGATTGATTGAAAAATGAATTGACACAACACCTCCCTATCTTCTTTTTCTAAAACTGTTTACACAAAATGTTTATGTCCTTATTCCAAGTTCAAATTTGCCTCCAGACCATTAAGATATGTGCAGAGCTATTGAACCCTGGTTCTGGTCACAGATCTTTTACTGTTGGCAATTATCTTGAACGAATATTTAAATACATTTTTACTCTGTAAAATATGCTTTTGCAATACCGATAAATAAGTATATCAGTAAAATGTAACAGTCTATTCCATTTTACCCAGAGAAATAACTTTAAAGTTTTAAAGCCAGACTGTTACTACTATCAACTGACATGACTGCCAGATGATTCCTTAACTCTTGGTTTTATTTCTTTTTTCTTTATTATTTAAAAGTTTTCTGAGACACCCCTAGATGAATCAGAATTTTGTCACAGAATATTTTTATTTTCTGGAACAAATTAGTGCATATTATGCTTTCTGTGATACAGTAATTTCCTATCTCTGTGTATTGTAACTACTGCATTTTGGACTCAAATAATTTTATTTTTCATAATAAAATTAAACTGATTGAATACTTCTGCTTTTGTTTTCCATTCTTTTTCAATTTGCAGTACTTAAGCTTAGGTGGTTCCTCCAAAATGCACACAACCTTTTTTCCTGCTAACTGTACTTAAAATTTATGGCTCTTTCAGCCATGAAGTAGGAAAGAAGTGACATTTAGTATCAGCTTGATTTGAGTACTCATTCAAGAAAAGCTTTTAGCTTTGATTGACATGACAACAATATCAATTCTTATCCTTTACAGAGCTTGATGTGCACTGAAAATGAACAGTGAGTTCCTCTACTCACTCTTTAATGTGAAATTAAAAAGAAGTGATAGAGGATTGCCCAATATCCAGTTAGGTAAAGGAGTGTGTACAATATTTTGTTGAATTAAATTCCCATATGAAATAATAATAAAATGATAGGTATTTAAGCTCTTATTTAACTAGCACATAGACACAAATCTTTGAATCTTAAACAGCATTTAAATCTTAAACAGCAACCCATCTCAGCATTGGTTACTGACACAGTTACAGGAATTTAGTCCATTCTTGGAATTGTTCTTAGCAGATGAATCACAGAATCATGGAATGATAGAATGGCCTGGATTCGAGGGGACCTTAAAGATCATCTAGTTCCACCCTTCCCGACACTGGCAGGGGCATCTTCCAGTAGACCAGCTTATTCAAAGACCTATGCAACCTGACTTTGAACACTTCCAGGGATGGGACACCCTCAACTTGTCTGAACAACCTATTCCAGTGCCCCTTCACCCTCACAGTAAAGAATTTCTTCCTAATATCTAACATAAATCTGCCCTCTTTCAGTTTAAAGCCATTATCACTTCTTCTATCGCTACATGCTCTTGTAGAATTCCCTCTTCAGCCCTCTTGTAGCCCCCTTTAGGTACTGGCAGGCTTCTCTAAAGTCTCCCCAGAACCTTCTATTCTCCAAGCTGGACAATCCCAGCTCCCTCAGCCTGTCTCCACAGAACAAGATGAATGCCTCCACAGTTTGATAATTTCTTTCTTCTAATGGATTGCTTTTTTTCTGTGTTTATTCTACAGGCTTGTGAAGATAGTCTTTACATAGAGATCAGTAACATTGGCTAATGTCATTAGAGACATTATTGAGCAGAAATTGTTGGGACTAGAAAGTAGAAATATTTTAGAAAAGTTATTTGCACAGCATGAGACTGTTAATAGCTGATAGCTTATTTTAGCAATTTTCCAAAGGTATGAAAAAGGGATTTATGGCTAAGAGATGTAAACATATGTGACAGTTGAGACGGTGTTGGGTGCCAATTGTTAGCAGACACCTGCTTATGAGTGTCCATTGCTATAACTGAATGTAACAGAGAATACCTTTAAGATTTATGACACCATTTAATACAGTCTTCTATCTCTATTTTCTAAGTAGCCTGCTGTTTAATCTAAAACAGCTATTATTTTATCGTTAATGTGCTTTCTGCTAGGCAACTGAGATTATCCTGAGTATCTAGTCTAACCAGACAGGAAGTAAGGATTTTTTTTTTTGTTTATTTGGGGCAGTTTATGGTTTTGGGTTTTTTTTTCCCCTGTAGTTACAACCTCTTGAGTGTTGTACCAAACACCCAAGAGTGTTACAACCTCTTGAGTGTTTGATACCACAAACTCTATGAGTGGTATCCTGGGGAACCAGAGAGAATAATCATTAAGAAACAGCTCCTATATAAACAATATCTATCTATCTCTATCTCTATCTCTCTCTATCTCTATCTCTATCTCTATCTCTATCTATATCTATCAGCTTCTTTATACTAGCATTGAAACAGAAATCTACTTTAAATCTTATTTACCTGTGCAGGCTACTAGGTCCTTGCATCATCAGAGGAGATGGGAATTGATGAGTTTGATCATTGATCTTCACCAGTTTTGAGCTTTACAAGCTTTGTCCAATATTCAGGCTTAGCTTCCCTCAAATAGTCCAGCATCCACAGCTTCCCTTGAAGCAAATGAGTAGTACAGTACAAATATTCTTGGATTTCTCCATTATTAATGAACAATTTATTTTCAAACTGTGGAAGAGAAGGGAAGAATGGATCCATGGATGAAGTAGTATGTCCATAACAAAACCAAAACTGATATAACTTTGTTTCTTAAAAAAATGATACTCTTTTGAGTAACTTTATTATCAGATTTAGTTCCAGTCTTTAACCTAGATTTTGTTGCAAGGATAGGTGCCATCAGTGAGCTCATTTCTTAACAGAGGCATCTCTTAAAAACTGATGGAGCATTTGTTGTTTCTCAGTAGGTGTACCCAGCTTGCTGGGATTTTCATTTTCATAGGGGTCTATCCCGGACTTTCTGAGAGAAAAAAAAAGTGTATTTGTACTGTGCACTGCATGAGCAATGATTGTACAAATGGCAAATTGTGTATCCTGTCATGGTAGATTTACTGTGCTTATCTGAGCCATGCTCATGTGAGAAGCTCAGAGGCTTCCTTGTGGTGCATGTACTGTGCAGGTGATATTTTTTGCCTTTCACCATTAAGTGAAAATGGCAATTATCAGAACATCATCTTTACGCCCCAAGACTTTCTGAGACACTGCAACCTTTGCTAGTCAAGGCAAAGATCTAGAGAAAAAGAATAGGCAACATCATGTGATAAACTAGAACAAACATCAATATCTTAATCTTCCATATGACATTTTCTTACTGTTTCTGTGTTTTATTTGCATTATATTTGCCATCATAAAAATGGTAATCACAGATTAAATTACCTTGGAAATATTTATTATTTAAGACTTGTGTAAGTGCTTTCAAAGATGTCCCAAACTGGTGTATATTTCCTGGGTTATCTTGCTTATTTTGTTATCTTTCTCAAGTTATAGAAGAACTGTGAAGCTCTACAACGGTCTAAAATTTTTGCCTGACTATACTTGAGAGCTTGGGGTTACAGTAAATTTGTAATGCAATATTTTTAGGCAAGCACAGTCTTAGCATCTATAAATGCTTTAAGATAGAATGCATTGTAATAATAAGATAAATTAATGGTTGCTCTGGCAAAATGTTTGCTTTTATGTGGCCCTATACTGTAAAACATTCATTATAAAATCTTTCCAGATTTTCTGCCTCTCACTGATGCCTAGGAGTGGATACCTGAAAACAGAGGCTAGACAAGACCAGGAGAATAAAAGTGGGTATTTATTTAAGGGCCTTCAATAGGTACAACTTGGGCAGTCAAAAAGTTCCCGAGGGGCTTCACTCAAGATGGACCCTGGGTCACGGGTTTTGCACACTTTTATAAGTTTGGTCCATTTGCATATCAGGGTTAATTCTCCAATTACAATTTCAGGTAATGATGTAATTACTCCAAGTTTGTTCTACCTTTCCAGAGGCTCAGTTTACATATTTCGAGGCCTGGGACAACAAGGTGTCCTTGAGTCCAGGCCCAGAGAGGGTTGTTTATGTCCAACAGCAGCTGACAGGTTATGTGAAGTTTTAGAGTTACCCACTAAACCAGTACAGGGTCTGAAAATATAAACGCTAAATCCTAAGGCATCACCATTAGCTCCAAATGCTTCAGTAAAATATCTGATATGTTACTGGCAGAGCTGCTTCTACTCTTTTCCTCTCCTTTCACCTGCCAGACTCCTTGAATTTCATGGCATCATTTTAACATTATTTAGACTTAGAAATAAAGTTTTCAACAACTGTAAAAGGAGTAGAGAGGTCATGTAAAATATTCAGGGACAATTGTCTAAAATCCCAAGCAATAGGTGTCTTTATTGTCTCAAAAGATCTTTTTGCAGCAGAGGTCAAACACCCAGAGAATGCCTCCTTGACAGTTCTCTCTTTGGGGGCATTTGCCTCCTTCTTTATCCATGAGGCCTTTCCCTCTTCTTCTTACTCTTCTTTCTTTGCTGTCTCCTCGTGCATTTCTTACTGTCACAGTTTTAATATTTTCATTTGTTCCAGCAGCTTAAATAGAAAATACAGGGGTCAGCCTGAGGTTGAAATGCTCTTTCTTATACAAAAGGTAAGAAACAAGGTTGACCTTTTCAACACTCGCTTCTACATTTTCAAGACCTATGAAAGGGGAACTGTGCAGACCTGGATGACACTTCCCTGCTTAGTAATCAGTCTTTTTATTTGCTCTCTGTGAACAAAGCAAATGCTTCATTGTCTGCAACTTCAAAAATCTGTAGATAGTTAGAATAGGGAACTACAGCTATAGAGTTTAAATAATTTTTTTCCCTACAGTTCTAAAATCTTCAAAGATGATTGATGCAGTATTGATTACTGCTATCTATTTTCTTCATGAAATAATAATAATAATGATTCAAAATTAGACTAAAGCAAAATTCACTATACAGGCACCCCTAAATTTTGGAGGAGGAAAGATTGGAAGAAGGAGATTTTAGAATCCTCATAGGAAAATTAGGCTCTACTGCCACCTTAATGACTTAACACCAAGACCTAAGCTGTCTTTATTTGCCTTTCCTGACTCAGGACTGAATTTTGTTTCCAGCTTTGCAAGGAACTGGCTCAAACAAGATACAGTAGTGAGGCATTTCTTTCCTATTCCTTTATTTATCTTTACAAAAAATATGAAACATTCACTGGAACCACAACCCCCAAATTCCATCTGCCTCAGAAGGTGTGAAGGTCTGGCTAGAAGGCCAGTAGTTCACTTCCACATTTGTCAATATATATTTAGCTAATTAAGAAAGAGCAATATAAACAGGAAGGACTGAAAAAATCCTGTCTGGGTTTATCTCTTTAATTTAGTGTTTGAGGCTCTCATCTTCAGACTAAAACTTGAAATTACCTAGGGACTTCTGGAATGCCTATTTTTGTCTTTAAAAGTTTGGTTTCTTTGCTCTTAATAGTATGTGTTGAGAGATCCTATTTATAGGTAAGACAAAAGATTTTCGTCTCTCTCAAACAGGAGAAGAAAACAAACTGATGTCTTGGAATCTGTGGGAATGCACTACAGGCGGGGCTGTCAAATAGAAGGGCAACAGCACTACCAGCTCATGTAAGCAAAACAATTATTTCCTTTTCTGAAGCAAAACAATAAGGAGCAATGTTAAATTTATTTCTTGCTGGCCTAAACAAGGTAAAAAAGAAGATTTTCCAGTATTTTTGTAGAATAAAACATCATTGCTTTCTGTGATGATGGCTAAAAGAGTTCCTTAGGAAAAGCCCTGCCCAGAACTTTTCTGTGGACATCTGAGTATCTCTTTTGGAAAAGCTGACAAACTCTACTAATGCATCTTGTGTACCACTCCAGTCAATGAATAGATGCTGAAAAATCACAAAGTCCTGCTAATATAATTAATCCATTATACACAGATTTTTCTTCAAGGAAGGTTGAGTTGGAGATTAATCCAGTAAACTGCACATATATGAATGATGCATTCAAAGTGAGCTGGCTGCTGTCATTGCAAGGCCACTATCATCCTTCAGGACTTGTGATGTCCAGGGCAATACTCCAATACCTTGAAAAAATCTAATATGTTCAGTCCTTCAGGGAGGAATTCTGGCTGCATACTGGGATGCATCCAAGAAAGGCAAACGCTCCAGGAGAGTGATTGTTCATCTCTTCTCAGCATATAGGAGGAGACCTGTTGGAGTCTTGTGTCCAGCTTAGGGCTCACAGCTCAAGGGAGATGCTGACAAACTAGTGAGAGTTCAGTGGAGTAACACTAAGGGGAATGGAGCACTTGAAAAGCTGAAGGTCTAATCTGGATTTCATGGAGTAATGGAATTTTTAAGCAGACACAAAAATATATTTAAATCACTGCAATCAACTTTCGTAACAATTCTCAATAACTGTTAGTGGAGCTATATATAGTGCCTTCAAGGAAAAGGCACAAGCAACAAGGAAACTTGCACAGATGCTCTAAAAAGGCTCCTACTAAAGTGGATTACAGGTTATTCCTTGTGTATGTTTTTTTCCCCTGCATTTTCTTTGTGGCTGGGATGTAATGCCATTCATTTCTTTAAAAATCATTGCTAATTTGATTTAATGATTTTGTGATGTCATTTATGTTACTGTGCCTGACATTGACATTAAAATCTTTTCTGTTTAGATTTTCACAAACTGAATTTTGTGTCTTGTCAGTCTTTATAACATTATTAAAAATGTGTAAAATAGGCCAGAACCTTTTAGTCTTTCATGGATGTTTGGAATTGGGAAATGAGATATGACCTGCATGATACAGAGTGGAATTCAATAGCGTTAACAGAGCTGAAGATGTCTATTTGAAAGAAAATTAAAGAACGTTCATTTCACATATTATGTTTTAATAAAAGATGAATCTTGGCTTTGTGTAAGTCAGCACAGATTCATGAACACCAAGAGAGGTCTGAGGAGCTCTGACTGTTGAGAGCCTTCAGAATTAGCAACTTCAACCTTTTGTTTTCTTTGTCTTTCATATGGAGTGTGTGCGATTGTAAAAACAACAAAACCTGTTGTTTGTATTTTATTCTATGATTACATTACCATTTTAAGACAGATAAGAAGTCTGATTTGAGTCTGATTTCTTCATATTTTGTTCCAGGTACAATGGTTATAAACTAATTAAATGATGCAATCAATCACAAATCAAGTTTCTCTGGTTTTGTGTTGTAAGCAGTTTAAAGAAAGCACATAACAGTATCAAATGTACTTAGGTCCATATATTACAGCAAGTAATCAGATTCATGATTGAGACAAGGGGTCCTCTTTCTCATCCTGGATATTCAAGGCTCATTTTGAGCTTATTTATCCAATTCTATTCTAGGCTAACTGGCTGAAATTTGCAATTAGATGATGAAAGCTCTGAGTTATATGAAATGAGATAATAATGTTTAACCACAAATCATATTCTGATATTAAGCTGTGATTTTTGGGTGAGGGGTTTAAAACAAGCAAAAAAAAGAAGCTTATTTGTTTTAATTCTGACACTGTTATTCTAGACCCTCTTTTTCTTGTTTTCACGTTCATTTCTGGCTTTTCAATTTTATTACCATAGATGCTTGCAATAACTATTGTCATCTTTGAGTCCAGTAAATCAAAATGGTGGCTTTAAAAGCTACTTTTTACAGGCGTCATAAGATATAGGACAGAACAGAAGATAAGATATTTTCTGGTAAGCACTGATTGTGCTAAGATGAAATCACTTCTTACATATTTTTGAGTTGTCCAATATTCTAATGCCATTTTATTCCATTACCTCAGTGCCATTGTAATTCTTACCTTCATGCTCACTATACACAAGGCCATCTCATGATGAGCTAGCTAATTTAAACCAAGAACCTGGCTACTGGACATAATGCTTGTGTTGACCAGCTGTTTTTCTTTTTTAGTCTCTATAGCAATTTTTTTCTGATTGTTTCACATCTCAGTACTAATTCTGACTGTAATTCTCACAGTTATTTTAAACAACTCTGCAATCTAACTGAAAAACCCAGGGCTAATTATGACTTGGGGTTTCCTTGTTTCGAAAGTGAGTTTATGAAAGTTTTGATATGGCTGAACAATTAAATGCCAGCTAACCAGGGTTTGTTCCTGTTTTGTGTAGCTGTGTGCAGCACTCTCCATCCATGTAGCAGCAACAGTGCAGATACAGTTTTGTGCTGCTTTTGCTGCTTTGATTCTCTCATCCCACTGATGGGTGTTTGAGTGAGTGGCTGCATGGTGCCGAGTTGCCAGCTAGTGTTAAACCATGACAAATGTAATTCACCTTCCGCCTGGCTGATGCTGATAATGATCTTTAAAACAAGAAATCTTGATTTCAGATTTTCTCCAGTTCAGTAAAGGAACTTTTTTTCATAGTTTACCATATCTTGCTGTCTCTTGCTAGAGGTGAAGTTGTAATGGGGTTCTAGCCTTTCTCTTCTGTAACAACTACTTGGGCTATTATGGAATAACCTATGGAACAGTTGCTGCACAAAATGGAAGTGTAGCATTTAATATCTCTGGTTTTGATGTCATGGACCAGCACGTCTTTTGAAAAAAATGCAGGCTGTTAATCTTTGATCCTACTCTCCCAAATGAGCTACTCCAGGGTTTTAAGGCCTTCAAGGGTAAGCAGGTTGATACAGGATTAGCATATAAATATGGGCTTTCTGTGTTCTGACGTTTATCTTTATTATTCCACATTGTGCAGCAAGGAAACATGCCAGGGTAAGATCCAGTCCAGTTAGGACTAAGATGTGGGTGCCAGGACAGAAAAGTGACATGCCGACTGTCAGAGATACATCAGCTTTAGAGAAAATATCTGCCAGAAGCATCTTGGGTAGCTTGAAGCCTCATAAAAATGGTAATTACTGTTATATTTTTGGTAGAAAACAAAAATCATAGCAATTTATACATACAATTGCTTTAATTAGATGTATAAATACAATGTGGAGAGTATTGCAAAATATTTTGAGACTGCAGCTCTAGGAGGTATCAATTTAGGTTTCTTCCTACAGTTTGGTAACCTATTTCATTTACTGTCCTGAATTAGCTTTCTCACTCTCTTGGTGAACTCAGTATCTAAATATTAAACAAAAAAAAAATTAAAAGGCATTAAATGTATTTATTCCTGTTTCTTACATTATTGAGTCATGACGACTTGAGGAAAGAACAGGACAACCATCAGGAATGTAATCTAATTCAGTTTTTTTTAAGTAAAAATCACACATAATTTGAAATCATTTTCCTTCCTGCATCACTCACTTCCTTTAGAAAAAAGAGAAGTAAAACAACTTCACTTTCTACTCAAATCATCTGGATTCCTTGCTTTGATTCAGCGTTCATTCTATATGCCAGGAATTTGTAAAGAATTCTATATATAATCAGCGTCGTGTTCTTTTTATTCATAACAAGATAAAAAGACCTAATGCAAAATGAATTTTAATGTGGTTCTTCAAAGCACATAATATCCTACTAGTTGATGTGTAACTTGCTACATCAGTTTGGATTTTATGCATTAAGACTAGGGAACAATGACACACTACATGTGCTCACATTACATCAAGCTGTACCACAATCATACTAGATATGTGGTGAATTAATCTGTTGCAGTTTTTCCACCAGCAAATAATGATTACTCTAAAGCCATTATGATTTCAGCCTTTTCTTGACATTTGTTGTAGTCTCAGTGACATGCTATTACCCTTGTCACAATTTAGTGTAAAACATCTCTCATTCAAACACCATTCATTACCCTTGGGCTAGACTCACATTCAGTACATGTCAGTAAAGGGGCAGGAGGTCAAATCTCAGTAAATTAGCTGTCCTCTGTGAAAAAATAACTCATCTCAGAAGATAATTTACCTTTAAACAACTGTAAGATTTCCACTTTTGTAAAGTTAGATTCAATTTGGGCTGTACACTGGAAGACCTGCTTGCAAAACATGTTTACACTTTTTAATGTTTTTTAGGTTGTCCCCAAGTACCAATTTGTGCATACTGATCTCTGTGTGACACGGTCTGAATGCATAGTACTATAGAATCAACAGCAGCTCTGAAGTCCACAGTCTGAACTCCATTTTGATTCTCCTTTCACCAGTGTTAGAGTGTGAAATTTTGTTTGGGGAAAATATAAACTCTTCATTTTATAAATCATCTCTTTTTTGTACCAAATGAAATCAACTTTTCTTTGATTTTCATCTGTGAGGCCAACTTGTATAAAAAATACAGTGGTTTTACATTCTGACTGTAATCCTGTCAATGTAATTTATACAACTGGCTCAAACTGATATTTTACGCACCTAGTTAACTAGTCCTCATGAAATATATAGATACATCTAAACTGTGTATTACTTCCTAGCCCGTAAGGCTGATTTTATGCTGTGGCTGTGCCTCAGATTCTTTCTCTGAAACACCTGGGTGGTGGTTCAAAGAGTCTGTTGCTTTCACAGAACTTGAGCATGTAGCATAATTTCTTGCTTGGTGGCTTGGTTTTGCAATGGGTTGGAGTTCTGTACAATTTCTGTATGGGGAGAGGCTCAGACTGATTATGTTCAGTGATTATATTACATCTGGATCCTCAATTTGGTGCTTCAGTCCCTACATCCACCCTCAGTGCAGTTGATCCTGTTGAGCTGAGAGTGTTTTTGGGAACAGTCCTCCAGTAGGACTTTTCTTCCCTCCCACTCGCTCACATTCAGCAATCCCAGACAACCCTGTGTGAAGGTACATGTAATAAATATAAGGGGAGGAACTGATGTCCCTGCCAACTCTGTTCTCAGCCTGAGTCCAGCAGATATGAAAGGAAAACACTTTGTGTGGTTTGAACTCTCCAAACAAGTCTGGTCTTCTGTTCACTGAGGAGGAGATCTTGCTACTGGAGTATTATATTGTAGGCATGTGGTCTTACCTCCTTTGGGCACAAAGGAAGAGAATTTGTTTTGCTAAGTTTTCTACAAAGATACTAAGGCATTCTCCATGGAAAGTGCCATTCCCGTGCTTCTGAATACTTGGCTGACAGAGGGTCCCGCTGGTCTCCTAATGACCTAAGCCGTGTCTCAGCTTTGACCAAGAGGTGACTAAAAACACAAATCTTTGTTCAGAAACTCCTGCTGACTCTCAGCAGTCTTTTTCCAGATTGCTCTTTTACAGGACTGTTTCTTCCTCAGTCATAAAGACAGAGGATAAGTGGCTTGCCCAATGAATCTGAGAGACAGAGCCTTCCTTCATATGAGCTGTGACAATAGTAATTTTTTAAAGCTAACCATAAAAGATCTATATGCCTTTTCCTGGTCTGAATCTTTAACACATGACTTACAATGTATAATGACTTCTTTCTTTAAAAGACTCATCAAAATCAAAGCAGTGTGGGGGGCAGTTGGTGAATTCCCTTGATATAAACCACATCTTATTCCCTGATTTTTGACTATTCCTATGAAATTAAAGAAAAATCCAAGTTTTTTATAACAAACATTGCACATCATTTAAAGAAAAATACAAATTTTACAAAAGACAAACTCCAGCTTTTGACATTATTTAAATGACATTTGTGTAAAAAAATAAATTGAAAGAGTCACAGAGACTTGAAAATCAGGGTTTGCAGTGGAACGGGACAGGTTTTTTACAGTGTTTTTAATCAGGTTTAATTGTTGTAAGCTGAGTGATCTATGAAAGTCTTACTTTTATGAGAGGCTTTTAGGTGTGGGTTTTGCCGCTGTTGCTATTTTGGAGCCAGAAATAGTGGTGTGTAATTAAAGATCCACAGGTAAGGTGAGATTTTGTGTTCATTGAAAGGGACTTAACAGGGATTCATGTGGTGTGACATAATTTTGTTCATTAGGATAAGAAGCATATATTCTTTCACTGTAATCACCTCCACAAGAAAGAAGCTAGGGCTTGATACTGACTGACTGGAACTTTACATGGCCCTGTTATTGAGCACTGAGTGTATTTGGTTCTGCACTTTTCTCTAAAAACATTACATTTTCCCACCTTGTGCAAGTTGAATGCATTCCTTTAAAAATAAAATCACTGTGAAGATTTTTACATTTCAGACTGAAATGCCATACACATCATATTTTCTCATATGTAAATATACACATAATATGTGCTTGTATCAAGCCAAAGACACAATTAGAAGAAATGCTGGCTGAACAGTAAGTAATGATATAATGGAAGCATACTTATCTGTAACCACAGAAGAACTGCTGATGTGATGTTATATAAATTGATTTTTGGGAAAACATTTCTTAAAATATAAAGAGGGATTAAAATCTCATAAGGCTGTAGAACTGACAGCCAGAAAGTCATACAGACTAGCCACTAAGAAACAAAAAAACCTAACAACGGCCAAGGTGTTTGAAAGTCAGGATATGGCAGGTGACTGTCATGTGATAGGAGATGACCAGAGTCACCATCCCCTTTCTCCAGTGGAAGACAGGAGTAAAGGAAGTATTCAGACATAGTGGGACCAAGTATGCAGACAGCCAGGGTGTGCCTGCGTATCCTTTTCCCTTGCCCCTCAAGCAGACAGGTGCCTTAGGCACCTTTCTACTCTGATTAAGCCTTGAGTCATTTCTGACTGCAGGGTACTGCATGCTGAGCATGCTGATTGTCGTTTTCTCACTTCACAGGGTACTGACTCCTTTAGATCTTTCTCTGTGGTGTCTACCTCTTTTGTATAGAGAACCTAAGCAAATTCCTCTGGAAGGGTGAATCGCCTATAAGTTACAGATATATAACTTATGGCACTTTGATACATAACTTTTGGATAACTAAACTTTTACAGGAACTGGCCTACTTTTCATATTGACTTTTTAAGGAGTTTTTCCCAAAAATTTTGTATTGTAACCCTGGAAGTTCTGTCAAAATATAAAGTATTACTGCAATAAAAGGTGCATCATAATTTATATGCCAGCAGAAGATCAGGGTTTTAATGGTTGATGGCTCTTATTCCTATCTGATCTTTACTGATAAAACAGAAAAGAATTTCTGACCTGGGAAAAAATACCAGAGGGACCATAGAAAAGACAAAAGATTTCAAGACAAGCCAAAAGACAAGACAAAACCATGGCTGACTTGTACTGGCAACAGTCCTCCTGTGAGTGGGTGATTAGGCAAGAATACACCCAGAAGTACATTCCAACTCAACATTTTTCCTATTTGATAATTTTTACAGGTCTCCTAAAGGGTTTTCTATATTTTTTTTTCTGAAGCACTTTTAAGACTACAAATTCATTTCTAGAAGAGTATCAGAGACTTAATAAATATGTTAAATCTATTAGATTAGATTATGTTGTACTATGAACAGTTCCAGACCTGTGAGGAAAAAAGGAAAAAAAGGAGAATCTCAAAGACAGTCTTATTTAAGGGAGGGCAGGAAGGACTGCCTCTGAAGAGGCCTAACTGGAATGGCAGTAGTTTGGATTCTGTCCTAAATAATTTCTTGAACTTCAGGACAACCAGTACAGGAACTGTTAAAAGCTGTGGAGGTCAGATCATTCCTCTAGTAATAAACATGTTCAAAAAGGAAAAGGTGTTAATACAGAGGTTTATGTATTTAAACAGCAGCAGAGAGAAGGGGACTTTTATAGACTCCAACAAGATTTCAGCCCTTGTATCTCAAGGAAATGAGGGTTAACTGCTTGCCTCCTTGCAAATACCAGCTGTCTGGAATTCACTGGCCTATGAAAAAAAGCTATCTGTGCAGGAGTATTATAGATGCTAACGTGATTAAAGCACTATGTAACACCATTCTTTGGAAATACCAGTTGCTGAACTGGGATCCTCCACTCTCACCAAGTCCACAAAATTGAATGAAAAGCATGGTGGTTGAGTATACCATGAGAAAATTTCCCTTTGGGGTGTTCTTTAAAATGGACTAAGCCGGAGACTGGGTTCGCTCTCAATCACGAACAATGACATGTCTGGATTTGAACAGACCTGTGCTTGACTGACAGTATAAACTTAACTTACAAAGCGCCTGTAAGCTTAAAAATACCCCTTATTACTCTCTGTAATCAAACTGCACTATCTCATCCTTAAAGAGGTTGTGGCAGGAGAATGAGATATGCTTGTGTAAATTTATCAGGAAAAAATCAGTACCGCTCTAAAGTAGGTCCATTAATAAATGAGATGGAGAATTAAATTACTAATGCCTTTGAAATGGCTGAGATAAAGAAATTCCATGCCAAAGATGCCTTTAATAAGAGAAATAACATTAGGTCAACTAGGAGTGCTGGAAAACCCCCACTAAACTGTGAATTAATTCAGTGTGAGAGAACAGTTGATGAAATAAAGTTTTGAATGACTGCTACTACCCAGTAAAATGAGGCACTCTCTAGTGCACCTGCAGTATTAAAACGCCTCTTATCCTCTGCACTGGTTAATACTGGGACTGTATTGTCCAAAACCATCTTAAACTGTTACTTCTATCAAAAGAAATAACTCAAGTGTCGTGGCCTCTACATTGCCTCATTCATGTATTTTCCCTTGTCCTGTTGCCCTGCCTGTTTCGACACAAGCATTTGCGCTGCCTTATATCTAACTGCATTTTCGTAGTTCTCTAGTGGGACAAATAACTTCTACAGAGTAATGAGGTTTATTAGCTTGAGCGAAGGTAATTCAACTGTATTCCTTCCACTAAACAAACCAATTTGTCAGCTCAGGTACATCTTCATGGCACAGCATTCTTTGTACTGTTTAGATTTACTCTAATTAAATGTTAAGCTGAAGATTTCTTACTGCTGCTGAAGCTGGCACTGACTGCCATTTTTGCACTTACCAGATTTTATTCTAGATGTTTCCTCCATATTATGCCTTTCATTCTCTCCTTTTCTACTCAGGTCAGTAAATCCTACCTGAGTGATTTTTCCAGTCACATTCTTTTGCCTTTCATACACCACTTTGAACTCTCTCTTCTTTTTGAGGAATGTGGTACATTAGGAAGGCTCATTTGGAAATGAAATGCCCATCTTTTTTATCATATTTTTCATGCTCATAAAAGTATGAGGTACATTAGAGTAATGTAATCTTGAAACAATCACCCTGAGAGGTGTGAAATGTCTTTCTTTATTGAGGGTTTCCTGTTTTAATATCAAGGTGATAAATGATTATAAGGGTCAGTAATTTAGTAGAAGCTAAATTACTAGGTGATAAGTTGTTCTATAATCCTCAATTTTTGAAAGACCCAACTGTTATTTATGCAAATGCAAACACTTTCAAGCTGCTTTTCTGGTAACAATGCTAATTCTGCTTTTTGATGTAAACAAAATAAGTTGGATGATGAACACCAGAAATGTTAAGGCCAATAGAGATAATTATACTTTTCTACAGTAGAACCAGAAATGGAACAAACATTAACTTTATTGCCGTATTTATCAGTATGTTGAACTCAAGATTTTTAATTTACAAGGATCTTTCACACTATTCTAATTCTACCACAGAAATGTTCCAATGAAAGCAGGGAGTTATAAATCAGAAGCAGAGAATGATCTTTCCTAGAAGAAGATTTAAAAGAATAAAAATCAAAGAAACAAAAAAAAAAAAAAAAGGCAAAAGGCAAAAGGGAGCCTCATTTTTCTGCCTCCTAGATAATTTATTTTGTTTCTAAGACATTTTCTGAGCCATATTTATTAGACATTCCTCATCTGGTGTTCCTGTTCCATTTCATCTCCCCCAGAAACACTATTATTACATACCAAGTAATGGTTGCTGATTAGGGAGGGAAAATCAGAAGATGAGAGACTGCAAACATAGCCTTTCTGTTCTCAGATATGGGGAAAGTATGCCAGATGGTGAGGGAGCTTTTCCTTGGAAATTCAGTGGTGGATAAAAGGACAAACACAATATCAAATACTGAGAATTATCAGAAAGTATAATGGAAAAAGAAAGAGTTATCCCACTGCTGTAGAAACAAGGTGTGTGGTTCTCTGCATATGAATTTCAGTAACTTCCTTGTGAATTCAAAGCTCTTGTGCACTGCATACTTTGTTGAATATTCAGACAACCTATAAAAAGTGATTGAGTATCTCAAATCAAGACTAGCACCTAGATATGTCATTAATAAAACATTTTGTATCTGATGCTAAATCTAATGAAATCTAATAAATGATAGAGAATGATTAGTAAAAGGTCAGAAAAGAACCTAGAAAATGTTAAGCACATTATTTTGGCTTCTCATTTGCATTCTAAGACTTTGGTGACTTTACATTCTTCTTTACATTGCTTTACATTAAAGTAATGGCATAAGTTCGCCTTCTTATAAATGAAAAAATGGCATGTACTCTGTGTCTTACTGTGGAAAATATTGATAATATAATTAATTATGCCAGGAAGTTTTAGGAAAACGATAATCAGATTCTTACTGGATCTGACAGAAATTTAAGAAATGTGGGTTAATAAAAACGAAGCTTCTGAATTAGACAGAAACACTTTGATATTCTCCTTGAAGAAATGTAGATTATTTAAGTATTCTTAGGAAAAATCCTTAAATACCAGAACTAGGGTTGGCACTGAGAATTGTAATCTGAATCTTTAGTCAATTCACCTTGTCAGGAGAATCGTGTTGTACCATATGCATCACCTGAATCATACTATAGCATTTTTGGATCAAACCTATTAATAATCATGTTTTGGGATTACAGTAAATGTTCTGTTCAGAGCAGCAAAAGTAAATAATGTTAAAACATAGTGGAAGTACTGCTTGAGCAGTCTTGCAAGAAGTAAGTTTACCCTGTAACTCTGGTTCTGAAGGAAGATTGCTATGCCTGGCAAAGAAAACTGACATTTCCTTGCAACATGTATTGAAATATTTTGAAGAATATTTAATTGCGTGTATGTTGTTGAAAATTCATGTTTTTTATTTCTTTAGCAGCTTTGATAACAAGAAGAGGTGAAGAAATGTTTTGTCACAGTTTTCAAAATGTCACAGAAAAAGTTAATTTTAATTTTTTATGTTTATCTAGACTTCAAAGACAAGAGAGTGGTAGGAATGCACTCACTCAGGGAAATCAAGTGTAGGCATCCACCTTCATACTAATGAAGTTTCTTACTAAAACCACACTGTTTTTCTGTAAAATTATCTAATGCCTATTAAGGATCTTTAGTACTATTTCAAAGGCATAGAGTTTTGTATTGAATGCTCACCCTCACTGGTGTCTCTTTGGAGATTTAATGCAGCAAAGATATGCTAACATTGTTAATGGGTTTTTTGAAATGTGAGAAGAAGCTCATGCAAAGTGATTTATTTGTGTTGGTATCTATAAAGCCATGGGAAAAAATTCCTTGCTGAAGTTAATTCCTTTTTTAAAATTTATTGTTCATCTATTATGCAACTACTGGAGTGTAAAATATGTGGGGTTTAAAAAAAATTTGCCTTTTTCTCAGACAGCAAATTCCAGCTTTATAATCCTACCCACTGAATGATAAAAAGTAAAAAAATCTTTGAATCACCAAGATGTAAATTGTACTGACAAATAATTTTTGAAATGAGAAAAACTTAAATAAAGATTCATTTCACTATCTAGTGTATTTGTTTCACAATACTGCATGCATGATATCAGCATATTGCAATACAACAATCCAGAGCCGAATGAATGCTGTCACTTTGTTATTTTGCACACCTATTTTAAAAGTCTTAGTCTTTTAAGCACAGTTTCACTTGAATAACTGCTCATTCACGCTGTGTGCCATTGCAAGGCTGATTTTTGAAGTTCATCCAATAGTGATTTAGGAATGACTTTAGAAAGACTGTAATTGATTGCAGTCATAAAGTGCAGCTGTGTACAGAGGAAAAAAAGCAAAAAAAAAAGGTCTCTTACGAAAGAAAGTGATTTAGGATTTAATTGAGATCTGGAGCAGTTCTAATTATATTAAGATTTCTCCACCTGTTTGTGTAATGGAAGTCAAGATAAACATTTGTTTATCATTCAAATTCATTAATATTGTGATTCAAAATATTCAATTTTATATTCTATATACTAAAAAAAATGTTCAATATGAAGTATCATACAGAGCAGGATAGAACTTGCAGCTTGATACACCTGGATATCGCTGTCCACATGCAAATATCTTTATGTTTAGCTGGGTCAAACAGGCCAGTCCCATGCATATGCCATGGGCACTGCTGGGTATTGCAGGTAGCACAGGGTGACTTTTTCTTGGCAATTGAAGCTCAAACACATCCAGTTCAATTAATGCATCCTAGGTAATGGCTCAGCTGTCCACTCACCAGACATCTGTTTTAGGGTGAGAGTAATAGCTCTTTGGGGCTCTATTCACTTGACTAAAGATGGGGATCTGGTGTCATCTGGGACATCATAGAGATTCTGAGGCATCATCTTACAGCTGCAGACATACCTTGGAGCATACAAGAGACTGTGTGGACAGTGGGGATGCCTCAGGGCATGTTAAACAGCACTAGATGCCTATGTGTGTGCAGCTCCACGCAGGCTCCCTCAGCTTGATTTAGTTGCCTACACCTAGAAGATTTAGAGGTGGGACTTTTTTGCCTGAACACAGGTGACCTATGTTACGAGATGCCCTAAGATGCATCTCCAGACCTCTCGATACTCCTCTACAAGGTATGGCTTCGGTCGTCACCAGGATGATTCAAATAACACAAAGGCATATCAAGTGACACTTGATGCTACATTGAGATAATTTAATTGAGACTTTAATTTCATTTAAGAGATCTCCTAAGCATTTGTATTAAACTGATGAATGTGAAAAGAGGAGCAGAGGAGACTCTTACCCTTCAGGAATAGCAGCTAGAGGCAAGATGGGATGGCTTTTCACTGGAAATGGAAGTGTTGTTTTAGATCCTTGATAAAAATTCCAGATGTACACTGCTCATAATGAGTATTTTTACACTTAACTCTCAGATAAAATCCTATATGTAGATTCCTAAACACAAGTGTCTTTGTGATCTGAATTCTACCAAAAAGGAAGTCTAAAAATATCTATGATAAAAAGGTTTGTCAGAACCAAGAGAATAGCCACTAGTGTTATTTTTTAAATTTGTTAATAAAATACTATGCTAGCCTCTTTTAACATGATTTCCATCCAATGCACAGTGTTTCTCTAGATTTTTGTTTCTTTAACTCTTTTCTACTACAACATTACTTGTAATTTCTTCATCTGCAGAATAAAGCCAAGATCTATTTTCCATAGAAATGTATTGGCTATCTCTGAATGCTAACTCTAAATGAATACATATTAAGTCTCTCTGGCTTCTTTCAGCCTAGTCATTATGTTTCCCAAGATCCTTTACAATTAGTAAGGTACAATTAGTCTAGTTCAACGTAGGGGAACCATGGGTCTCCTTGTGATGCTCTATGTAAGGAACAAAGCTGAAGGAAGCATAAAATGTTATGCATTGTTTCTTACTGCATGTCCACAAATATAATAATTTTGGTAATTCCTCAACTATCTTTTGCTTACATTTGGTCAGACTTTATGGTTTTGTCCTCTTTGAATTTAAGTTCACAGGCGGTAGTAGACATACCTTTATACTGCTAAACTGGCATCCAAGGGCAGGGTCTGACACAGGACTCTGATTTGGTCTGTCTGCCTGCATGTTAGCCCACTTCACAGATTGATTTTGGCCTGCTTTCATCTCCAGATGAAATTTGCCTTGAAGGAAACTAGCCATAAGCGGTGCAGATGTGTGCCAGTTAGTGTTGGACTTCATGTCTCCCTTATATTTAGCAGCGCAGCGTATAAAAACAGTGACTCTAACCCTTTTTTAAATACTCTGTTTTCCCCAGGACAGTCTTTCTAAGCTGCAATTCATAATAGCAATTCCTTTCTTCACAATGCAGCCGCCTGAGCAACACGTTTTTGTGAGATTGAGACTGGTACATCAGCTACAGTCTACCTCATCATGGAGCAGAATGTGGTTCACAGGTACCTGCTCTGACAGGGACTGGAAAGTCACAGCACAGTGATATGAAGCCTGGCTTCTGTTTGAGTAACTCCATTTAAGAAATTCTTATAATTGCTATTATATCTAAGACACTGAACTGGAACCATAAAATTCTGTCACTGCGTCACTTTAAACGGCCACCCTGACATTTGATCAAAGAAGGATTTCACCTATCTCTCTTCAATTATTTGATGCAGAGCCTGCATAATATGGAAATTTTTAAAAATGGTATTTTTTATATTTAAAAACACCGCAGGCACAGATTTAATTTAGTTTTGTTTGGAATCCAAGATAATTAACCCTGGAATCAATCTATTTTAGAGATAATATTTTCAGCTGCAGGCAGATATTTTAGTTTCAGACACAATAGCCATAGTTAATTATCCAGCCAACAATAATTCTATTTAGTCTGAGAAGAAAAAAGCCACCCAGGTTTTCATTTTCAAGCTTTAAATCAGTGGATGCTGGAACTTAATCAGTCTTTGTCTAATGAGAAATTAAGCACTGTCCTTAGAAAACAGATTTCACTCCTGTCTTCTAGGGTGAAAATTTAATTTTAAATTTGCCTCAAAAAAACCCCCCAAATTGCATTTTTAGTAGCTACAAGGAAAGTGATATGAGGTTAAGCTGGGAAAGGTCATGCATTACAAAAGGTTACACCTGACATGGAAAAACCTTGAGAGATTTCAGCTGGAAAAGCAGACACACAAGAACACGAATCTATTTCATCACAAATGCTTTACAGTTAAAATGCAAGGAAAGCATAAAAATATTTTTTTTTTCCCTCCAAAGGAGGTTCACTACTAATTCTGAAATATCTAGCAGCACTGGACGTCTAACACAAGAATTGAAACTCTTAGACAGCAGAAACAGAATAAAACTAAAAAAATAATAGGTACATTGGAAAGAAGATTTTTCTTTCTTATTTAAGGTGCACATGATCTGCCTGATATCATCTTTAAATCCCTTACTTGAGAAAGAAAAAGGTATAGTAGTACTGTAGAGCTATTACACAGATAGTAAATATCTAGAAAGGAAGGGTCCATAACATGAAGGCAGAATAGTTTTGGCTTTCATACTCTAATTTTCCTTTCTTGTTGGGAAAAAAACCCCACTGTTTTCCTTCCTGTCCCTCAAACTGTCTAAGGTGACCTGCAGAAAAAAGTACCTGGTGTGTGTTGTGATCTCCTCAGAGGAAATCATGCTGTGTTGGACCTGGCATTCACCTGGCCTATGAATTCAGGTTTCTCTGTATGAAAACCAGGGCTTATAGGAAAGGTGGACATATGAGCAGGAAACTGGCCTTATAAAGTGTTGGGTTGTGGAGCAGATATGCACATCATCAATGCTTTTTAATTTGGTTGGTTCCTGCCTGATGGAGGAACGTGTCAGCAGGCAATGACTGTTGACACTCAGCTAGAAGAGGTGAATGTGTAGAGGGTGAGGAGTTCCTGCCATTTCAGTGATTATCTACAGCTCCTGGCAGTCTAGTGAGGCTGAAGCCATCCAAAGACCCATGCTGTTCTTGCCCAGTGTAGTTAAACTATTACTATACTGAATGAATTTTGAGGGTGATAACCTTTTTCTCCAGTTACATCTTTATGACTTCTTCACTGCAAGAGTGCTGCCATTGATTTTTCCTTTCTTCAAGACAGAAGGGCAGGGGACTTTTTAACCTCTGCTCAAAGGATCCATACCTGTTTCTTACAGATATGTTGACTTTCCACTATTTTCTGCTCCTCTGTCCTGTTCAGTATGACTTACAGTACCGTAAAGGTTTGAAAGCAAACCAGAGGGAGATCCCAAGTCAGGGTTAAAATTTAATAGGAAAAAAATTAAAAATAAGTGAAATAATACAAGGGAAAGAGGAAAGAAAAACACAGACAAAGTCAGATACAACCTGACACCCTGTTAGGGTGGTGGTAGCAGTCCAGATGAAGCAGTTCAGTTGAAGCAGTGATCCTGTGGAAGGTCTGGTCTCCAGCTGAAGGTCCAGCGGTAACTCTTATCCTCTGGGAACCCAGTAGACAGGGCTAACTCAGGCAGCTCCAAAGCCAGGTTATATCCAGGTGGGAATGCTTGGCTCCTCCCTCCTGGGCGGAGCATCTCACAATAGGATGAGATAAGTCCATGAGTCATGCAGTGTTTCCTTGCTGGGCCATTGTCTTGTTATCAGGGGTGGGTCATAGCAGGAGATAACAGCTAATGGCCCACAGCTGGTGGTGATAGAATACATCTATATTGTAACCTACGACAACTACCAAAACCAATGGGTGTAATTTCTTCCCCTTATCCCAACATGCAAACTAATACATGTATTTTGTGTCTTCTCCCTTTCAAAAGTGTAAAAATCCTCATTTCTTCCTGTGCTAATCAGAGGAGTGAGGTATTAAGAAATCCTCTTCAAAGTGTGGCTTCCTGAAGCTCTCTTGGTTGCTTATGACATGGCCAATCACAGATTCACTTAAATGCAGCTTCCCAGCTACAGGACTGGGTCCAACAATGCTTTGCAATAAGCATTTTGTCTATGTGTTTCACTGTGTCAGGGAAAGGGACTGTAATTCTTTATTAAGGAGGTGATATAATCATTAAGACAGTAACTGAAATTAATAGTCTTAACTTATGTTTAATTCATTGAAAGTAAGACATCAGGTGCTTGGGAAATTTGGGACTACTATTTGTAGGGTAACCTTGAAAGGGCTGGGGAAAAGTTGAGCTAAAGAACTATGTAACTAATAGATCTATTAGAAACATAGATATTTGGAAAAAAAAGGTGATTCTTTTTACTTTTTAATAACATTGATTCTGGGTGCAATAAAATCATGTACTTTTTGAAAGGAGCACACAAAAGTCAGGTAGTCACAGAACTCATATTTTTGTCCGAAAACTGGAGAAAAACCATGGAGGGTCAGCTAGGGTGAAACATTATCTTTCTTTTTTAATATTAAAAAAGTGTGTGTCACTAGGTATTTTTGCAATCAAGATAGACTTGAGCAGAGGCTAGTTTCACTTCACATGTCACAAAACATATCCTTATGATTTCAGTAATTTGCATGTACCAGTGCTAATTATAATTACTCCAGTTAAAATATTACTTTGGTTGTTTTATGCACTTTTTTTTTGGATTAATAAATCTCTAAAGCAGTCTGCAGATAGTCTGTAGTTTGGATTAGTACTGAATTGTTTGAATGAAATGAAATAGTCTATTTGGCTTAAAGAAAAAAATTACAGATATATGCTAGCTGTTTTTTAAAGCAATTTTGAATATACATACCTGCTGTGCATATACTTATATATAGATTAAAGGGATTATAGCTTGTATTTTTTTCAAATACATCAGCTATTGACCAATAGACAGCAATAGCTCAAAGTACTAAATGAGTTAGAGTTTACTGTGTCAGCGATCTGTGGATTAAAGACTCCCCAGGTACATATTTGTAAAATAAAGCAGATGACTCCTATGGAATCAGACTAGGCTATCATGGCAAAGAACTGCAGTTTAAGGATCACTTGGAATAGTTAGGATTGCAGTGGAGCAAACATAATGGGTTTCCTATTGCCAAAGTATTCTCAATTACAGTTTTTATTTCTGTTTATCCAAAAAATAGCAGAATAGATGGAAGGTGAGTGTAAAGGCTTTCTCAGCTGGGATGAAGGTATTGAGGCGACATGGAAGATTTGAGTCAGGTCAAAATCCCATTCTGTGTGGTTACTACATATATAAAAAGACTGAAGAGAATGAGAAAGCATCTCAGGTGTGTTGGGATTCCTCTGTCTTACATTAACAAACAGTGATTGATTCAGACAAGTTGGAGAAAAAAATACTTTCAGAGGCTATTTAGTTAGCATGAGGAGAAAGAACCTTCTCTACCTATGAAAGGCTTTGGTTCTCTTTTTTAAAACACAAATTTCCCAAGCACCACCACGGTGTGAAGACAGAGCAGAAACAGAGGCCAAGAATAGCAGAAGCCTGAGAAAGAGTCATGGGTTGCCATAGCCTCCACTGAACACGAGGAAGAATGGACACTCAGTCAAGAGGGTAGATCACACGCACTCAGTGAAGAAGGAAAAGCAATGTACATGTTAAATTAATTAAAGGAATAAACAGTATTGTACAAAAGCAAATGGGATAATCATGAATGGTGTACTGGCAATATAGAGTAGCTTGTTTAAACTATGTCAAAATGCAGAGGGCTTATTTTAGTAAATTTTTTATTTTATGTGAAAGGTATATTGACAGATTTGAAAACCTAAAGGTCCTTCATTTACAATCACATGTACATCCTACACTTATTCATAACAATCATAACATTTTTCCTTGTTATTTAGTCATAAGTATAGCAAAAGAATGAACGTGACAACCATTATTTTTCTATACATGTTATAGTGAAAACTCCCCAATGTTCATATCTTGGATCTTTGCTCTCTGTTAACCATTCCTCCTGTGGGCCCATATAGCAAACAGTTGCTCTTCTCACAGAAAAGTAGAAAACAAAAGCCATACAGTATTAAAAGTTGAGATACAGAATTTTAAGATTTAAGGGGACAACTTATACAGCACTTGATTAGATAGCAGTGATTTATCTTAAAATATGTTACACTGAAATATTTTAATCTGTGTGTTACTGCAAGCAGATATTTAAATCATATTAAAGTTAGAGATGTTTGCATTCATCTGTGTTTTCATGATACAAGACCCTTCATGATGCAAGACCCTATGTTCTGTGCAGCGTGATGGTCCAATGGAAAATCTATTTTGATAATTGTGGGAGTAGAATAAAGAGTAGGTATAAAAGAATATTTTCTAAAGGGAACTAGCAGAAGTTCCTCGAGCACTGATTGCTTCCCTGAATACAGTAAATATCACTAGTTAATGCAGTAAAAGAGCAGTAAATGAAGTGTATTGGCAACAAAAGTATTACCTCTTATAATACTTGATACTATAGAAATAGCAGACTTTCCAGGGACTTCTTATAAAAATTGAAGTCTGCTTAAGATTTCTAAATTTTGTTAAAGCAACTTGATGTTGTATGAGATTAAAAAGAAAAAAAAAAAGAAAGGATCCAAAGCCATTATTTATTTTTGCTTGAGGCTAATTAAGGAAAATGAGAGTGTAAGTTTTGTAATTTGTGAATATTGGCATGCATGGTCAATCAAGGGGGAAGAAAGCTGAGAGCTCATAAAACACAGGCCATCTGTCTTCTTTGCAGATAATTAAGTGTAGTACAACCTGTGGCAAAATGACAAAAGTATAGACATTCAGTATGGGGATATTAAGGAATATGATTTATAAGTTAGTATTTGGTTAATAATTATTTTTCATACATCATTCAGATCACACTTCTTTTCTCTTTAAATCTATTTTTCAAGGAAATACTATTGGATGGAAGATAAAATTCAAGAAAGTATTCTTTTTGATCATGTCTACAATCTAACTGTAACGAAAATGTTCAGTTATTTGAAATAAAAACTTTTTGTAGTTGAATGAAACTACAAAAACAGTTGAACATTGAATAAATTATCGTAGTTTAACAAAATTTTTTAATTTTTTTTTTATAGTTAATAATACGAAGTCTTCCTCAAAACTGGCTGAAGTTGAAACACCCTTTCAAAATGGAGAGAAAGTAATAAAGAAGATATATGCATCTATTTGCTTGACTATGTTAGAGGAGTGTCTAGTCACACTAAAAGACACTAAAACTTGTCCTAAACATATTATCTGAAACAATACTAAATTGATGTGCAGTGACCCCATAAGGTCATTTTTTTCCTGGGATTTTGGGAGGTTCAGCCCAGTGTGCTTCACAACTGAAATTTATTTGATTGTATTTTCCCCCTTGGGATGTTTGAAGGCCAAATGAAGGGATTTCTATGTAGTGAAGCTCAGGTGCCTTACAAAACTCTTCATTGTAAGAAACACCAAGGGTTCCTGTGAAGCCTATCAAGTCCCTATGAAGATGTTATCACTACTCTGTGGAAGTTCTGCAAAGTTCTGCAGTAAATGAGTTGGGTCCTGGCTATGAAGATTACTCCTGCCAGTGAACTTTTAACTCTCTACATATTTTAGAAGTTACTATCATCAAAAATTAAATATATACATAGACCAGTTGAAGGTGAAGGTGTAAAAGATGCACAGAAATGTAACTAAAGCAGAATTTTGGTAGTAGAGAAACTGACTACACTAAATGTGCTTAGGTATTTGACATATAAATCATCACAATAATGCATAAAGTGTAAAGGAAATGCAATTAAATTTGAAGTGGAAAAGTTTGGTATGTGCTCAGTCAGTATTTACAGTCCATTAGTTTTTCTCAGTGTGACAGCAGTATCCCTCAAAAGCATTGGATTTGCTACTTAAACTTTAAAATCACAGAGAGAAAGCATTACTAGGTGACTTGGGTGATTGACCTTCATTAGTCATTGACAAAATTTCTTCTGCTGCTCACTGCTTTTCTAGGCATTGGCTAGTGCTTTGCATTTTTCTGCAGAGCTCTGTTGGCTTTGTCATCTTATTTTCTTATCCATTGCATCCCCATTCATCTGTTTTGATTACTTCCTGAATACTATGCAAATCATAGATTACATTAGATAAAATAATAGATCACAAACGTATTGGTGTCACAAGTTTTTAAAATCTTGTCTTCTTCTCTGTATCATCTAATAGAATACAGCCAAATCTTCGGGGCTTGTAATCACTCTCAATTATAAAGGATATTTTGTTGTGATTGTAATAAATTACTCCTTGCTTCTGGAGAAAATAAAACCCCACAGCCCTGCTAAATACATAATTTGAAAGCTCTGACAAAACTTAAACTCAATTGTCTCCGTCTTTTAGGTGGAAAGTGGAGTTTATGCAATCAGAGCAGATAGGTATTTCACTGGTAGCACTTTGAAAATAAGACAGACAATCAGCCCTTCCTCTGGGCCTATGGATACACACAGAATTAACTTTACAACTGCTTTTCAGACTGATGCCAGCTATTGCAGCTCTGTGCAGATGCCAAAAGCAGTCAATATACAGAATGGTAGTAAATTTTACTCACCTTTCTGCAGTGCTATAAATCACTAGCTTAGCACATACATGGCAATGGTATGCATTTATTGTGTCCTCTCATCTTGTGCTGCTATATGTTTCAGTCATTTTCCACTTCTGTGAATTAATAGAATCTTACTTATTATTAATAGATTCTTGACTATTTAGAAAATACATGGGGCTATTTACCACCTTAACACAAGAACAGGCTATTTTGAGGAGACCAGTGATTCTTTTAAAAAGTTATAATGGCTCTGAGTGTAGCATCGCTGAGCTGATTCAGATGAAGATGTAAAATCATACATTCTGACAACTGCAGAATATTTCCTCTGCAATGAAAGGTGCTTTGAACTGTTAGTATCTAATCTGTGGGATTTAATATATCACTATGTAGTTTTGAGATGGAAATCAGGCTGGTAAGCTTTTGTGGGTGCTGCTTCTACTACACTCATATCATGTTTAATTTATAAGGTACTGCTCATCCATTTTAGATATCTTCCATTTGGGAAGGAGCTGGACAGTGAGACAGTGCAATTCTTTTCCAGAAGTCTTTACAGAGTGCTGATAAATTTGCAGTCCTCTCAAGTATATCTTATTGAAGGTTTATGAAAGAAGATTGTTGCATGGGGAGGAGATCAGTAGCTCCTATGGAGCATGTTAACTAAATCACACATCGTGCTAAAGTGTTAGCATGCTCAGGTCAAATCATCTCTGTCTTTTAAAATAACATTTTTCATCACTGAGTTATTAAAGTTTTTTCTGTTATCCTGAATAGCCTTTTATTGACTCAGACAATCCTTTGTACCTTCCCAGCATGAAATTATTATAAAAGGTTGAGTCCTACAGAGGTCTAAAATGTCCTTGAAATGGAAAGGGAAAAGGTCCTAGGTTGCATTTCAAAAATGAATACATATCACTCATCACAGAAAAATGAATTGACTTTGTATTCATTAGATGATCTGTGAAATAATCTTCAATTAAATGAGTAAGAGATTTCTAGTTCCTACAAAGATACAATTTTAATCCTACATGGTTTTTTTACTTCCTTTTCCCCACATGTTAAAATAGTGTTTTTGTTAAGACAATGAATGGAAATAGAATAGAAAAGCAGCCAAAAGAGAGCTCTCATAAACAGCATGGTAACTAACACAGTTTTACATTTCTTTTAGCACCCTCAGAAACAATAAAAAGGTTTATTTGGCCAGATAATGTAACATAAACCCAGAGATGTAACATTTCCCTTTAATACCAATTTATACCTTCAGGACATGACCTAGTGAAACTTCCCCGTGCACACATGGGGAAGAATGATAGCAGCACTTATGGTTTTACTTGCTTTTTGAATTCAAGAAAGATTATCCAAATTTCTCTTCCTCCTTTACATGCACTATAATGATTATTTGAATTACTGAAGTGCCAATGGACTCAGCCACGAATAAGACCTTTTTTAGATACCACATAAATATATAAAAGACATTTACCTCCAAAAACCTGAGTGGTAAGAAGACTGATGTATGCTACAGCCAGATAGTCGGAAAAAAACCAAACCAGGTAAAATGAAGCAGTATCTATAAACAAATAAAAATCAGAGATTGAAGGCATATTTTCATTAAAATGTGAAATGACTGCCTCACAGAAAAAGACAAAAATGATGTTTTGGGAGTGACAAAAAACTACTGAGTTTTCAAAAGTGTGCTGTTGTTGGATAGGATGGTGTTAATTTTTTTCATAGTAGCTGGTGTGGGGCTTTGATTTGGATTTATGCTGAAAACAGTGTTGATAATATGGGGATGTTTTTCCTAGTGCTAAGCTGTTCTTATGAAGAGTCAAGGTCTTTTCTGCCTCTTGCTCCATTGAAAGGAAGCTGGAGGGAACACAGCTGGGACTGCTGTCCCCAACTGACCACAGAGATATTTCAAATAGCATCATGCTCAGCATATAAAGCTGTGGGACGAAGGAAGAAATGGGAGAACATTCAGTGCTACCGTTTGTCTTTCCAAATCACCATTCTACATGATTGAGCCCTGTTCTCCTGGAGATGGCTAAGCACCTTCCTGCCAGTGGGAAGTGGGGAATGAATTCTTAGTTTTGCTCTGCTTGTGTGCACAAGTTTTGCTTTAAATTGTCTTTATCTCAACCCATGAGTTTTCCACTTTTACCCTTCCAATTCTCTAACCCACCCCCAAGATGGGTAAGCAAGCAAGTGGTTCTGTGTGGCTTAGTTGCCAGCTGAGATTAAATCATAACAAAAGGGTAGAACTGAAGCTGAAGTGTATTTATTACTCAAGCATGAAGCTGGAGCTGCTGTTGTTTTTTCTAGGAGACAAGTCAAGACAATCACCCATTTTGCAAAAAAAGAAAAAAAAAGAAAAAGAAAAAAAAGAATATTTGAGTATAACTTTTGCACAAGAAAAGTGGCCAAATTCAATGAGTGCCCTCCAGGATATTTTATACTGCAACTGAAATATGGCTGAGAATGCAGCCCATTGCTTCCTCATAAAAAGATGTTTTGGAAACTTCCTCCCCCTGAAGTTCCCTGGGCTTCTTTCCCAAAATACTCCCTGTGCACGATGTTAGTGGGAGAAGAAGAGGCCCCCCAAGCCCTGGGATCTCATTCATTATCCCCTGTTACTAGACCAAAATGAACAGTGAATATTAGTGATAATTATATCACATCATGCTTCTGAGCTTATTATCAGCACTATATAAGCTTTTCCCTGTTTCTTCATTCTGTAGTTGCTATAGAATCATTCTTGCTTTAGCAAAAGGAATGAGTGTCTACTGAAACGGGAACAGTTTCCATCAGAAAGTATCAATCCCATATTTCTTGTATTGCTCCCTTCTCAGCTGGTGGCCTCAATCCTCCCTTGATTTTCTTCTCCAACACAGTATTTGCCCAAGACCTTGCGCTGAAACAATGACTGAAAATAAACCTCTCACCTTAATAATATGCTTTTACTCATTTAGTGCAACAGTTTAACTGCAGATTGTGCGGATTTCATTTTTGATACTGAGTGTTGTGTTTCTCTCTGACAAATTGCAAACTTTATTTTTACTGCAAAGACAATCATTGCTTTCCCGCACTAGTTTAGCCTGAACCTTAACTAAAATTCATAAAGGGTTCTGATCCAGGGCTAACAGAAGTATTACTGGCTTAAAATGTATCACTTAAACGTAATTGCTCTGACAATAAGTTAAATCCCATGGAGGACAATTGTTTTGTCACCTTGGCAATAAAGTCATTTGGAAAGGATCAGAGAACAGCTTGTAAGGCTGATCAGGGATTCACCAGGCAGAGCAGCTAAAAAGTTATAAAAAAAGAAAGCAAGGAAGTTGTTTGATCTGCTTTAGTCTTCTTCAGCAGCTAAGGATGAAGGAAAGCTATTTGTCCCAGGGGCGTAATAAAGCAGAGAAGGGCAGAGCATAAGTAGGTTCTAAAGGGATTCCAGAGAAGGGCTAAGCCAGAATAAAATACCTAATGTTTTGAAAGAATGTCCAAAACTGTGTATTTTTCTTTAATTTCTTTATAATTCATTTTGCTTTATTCTTTGACTAAAAGCAATAATATGTTTAAAAACTTTTTGTCTGTATTATCCTCTTGTCCAGTTGGCAACATGTTTTGAGAAGTATTTTTGGAAACTCCNTTTCCTTCTTCCTTGACAGCTGCTCGTTTAATACATATATAAAATGTATATCTTATTTGGCAAGGTACTTCCACCTCAAACATTCTGGACAAATGACTTCCAAAGTACCAATAAAGGTATTAATTTCTGGGGCAAATATAAAAGAAAATGGATTCTCAAGGCATGGTGGAACACCAGAACAAAAAATACATTTGGACTTTGGAAACAATCTTTAAAATAAAAGACATTCAATGTTTTTAAATGTGTCCTGGACGTGACAGGCGAAAAGGCCAAGGAGAAAGGGACAAAATGTAAAGCATTATTTATAATTTTCTTTCTATGCTGCCAACAAGGAATCTTTTTCTTCACCTTGAGTTCCACCTGTATTGTGCTGATTTTGTATTTTTCTCTTCAGAAAATAAAAATAACTGCACCTAGTATAGCTCTTGTTGCGGTGGAGGCATCTTAATTTTCTCTAAAGATCAAAGCTGTAATTTTTCTTCCTCTTTCTAAAATCATGGGCTCATTCATCTGCCTTTAATAAGAATTAGATGATAATGCAAAAGCTGTGTGTCATCTGAATCAGGTGTTTCCAAACCTTGAATGATTACAAAAGCTTCTTCTCCTTCCCTCCTGCTGTTTTCCACAATGTTTTTATGCAAATCCAAACCAATTTCCCTTTGTTGAAACATGACTCAGCAATATGATATATTAATAACTAACACTGAGTCAATAGCAACTGATTTTCATCCATGCTGATACTGATTTCCTCAGCTAATTCCTTAAAATCCTTTTTGGGGGAAGGGAGAGACAGAACTCTAAATTTCTGATGCTTTTTGGATTGGGTATGTGTGCATGTCTTCAGCTGATTTAAATTTTTTAAAAAAACAAACAATCAAGTCATAAAATGGAAGAAATTCTTTACTGTGAGGGTGGTGAGGCCCTGGAACACGTTGCCCAGAGAAGTTGCAAAAATTTCTGCAACACAATACTCTAACTTCATCTTGGAAAACACAAGATCAATATCCCCCATATCTTCTGGTTTGAATAATTTACTTATTTTAGACATCACAATTTCAAGATACAAACTTCATATGTGACTTTACATTTACTTTAAGAGGACCCTAGGGCACACATTGTATACAAATACAAATTTGTATACAGCCATGACATCTACATTATTTATATGAAGTACAACCAACACTTGAGTTATTACAGTCTGAGGTAGGAGTCTGTACCTTCAAGAGATAGTAGAACTACATGGGTCACAGATAAAGCACTGGGGTATACTCAACTTATGTTACGATTTTGCAGATCGTCACACTTTATTCATTTTTGCTCTTTACTCTTTCCCCCATGTTTTTGTTTCTGTATGAAGCTACAGTTTTGTTTTTTGTTTGGCTTTTTTTTCCTCAATAATTCTCTTTTTTCTAATTAGAAATGTCTTAGAAATACCAGTTTCCTTTTAATACAGAAATACATAAAACCACAAATACAAGCGACACACAAACCTTAAAACCCTGTTTGGTATTCTCAATGTTGTCCTTTCAATTACAGAGTGATACGTTCATGTTAATAGACAGATACAATTTTTCAAAAACAAATTAAGTAGCATATTGCCTACACTGGTACATTTAACTGTAGTTATTTGCTTTCATTCATAACAACTATAGAAGTAAATTTTAACTTGTGCCAGAAGTCTAGACTTGATATTCAAATTTTGTAATGCCCTGAGCAATATCTTGAAGAACCATGTCTCTAAGCATGAGGTATTGTGCAAAGGACACCAGAGGAAGAGCAAAGAATTATGAACCATAAACTACAGGATCAAATATCTGTCTTTGTCTGCCTCATGCCTCTTCAAATAGTTGCTTAAATAAATTACTCGGAAGAGCCTGGATGCTGATGCGTATTTTATTCCTATGGGCAAGCTGGCTGTTGGAAATCCTCTTGTCATTCTCCAGTAATTACTTTTTTTTTTCAGACCATAGAGATGTACTCTTTGGCTGAAAGAGCTGCCAAATTTTAGACAGTGCTGAACAACAGCCACCTTACTACATTAGCTTTGTAGTGACATGTAATATATGGAGTGCGTCTATAGATATGTGTGCAATATATGTACAAGTACATATGAGGTGGACTCGTCCCTGGAGGTGTTTAAGAAAACACTGGATGGGGCACTTAGTGCCATGGTGTATTTGACGAGGTGGTGTTGGGTCATAGGTTGGACTTGATGGTCACAAGAGTCTTTTCCAACCTGAGTCATTCTGTGATATACTTAGGTTCATAGACTTCTTGATGAGGTCAGTGAGAGTCCAAAGGACTCCGCAGGATAGTCACTATGCACATTGCCAGAAAGAGTCCGTGTTGTTCAGTACACAAATAAAGAGTGATGACGTGTATGCACTTCTGTCTTTTCTTTGTAAACTGTTGTATCTATGTTCCACAATATAGACATATTCCATGTCATATATCTATGTCAGAGGAAGTACATTGACTTTGAAACCTAGAGTATGAGTCCTATACCATGATGTCTGTGCATATTCAGTGACATATCTATTGTAATTACCACAAGAACATGCAGACTGCAAATGTATCTTCCTTAAGAATTTGCAGTTTCATAAATACATTGGAAAAAAGCCTAAAATTTGAGCCAAACTGCCAGAGTTTCATTTATGAGCTTATAGAATGTGAAAATGTGAAAATTTCCTTCTAATCTCAAATAGTTTTTAAATTTAATCTTACTTTAAGAGATTTAAAGAAGCGAACAGGAGGTACGCTAGAAATAGAAATTATGCTTTTCTATGATATACCACCAACATAAATTTTTGTCGCATTTCAGAAAAAATGTAAGAATCTTTTTTTTCCAAATTGCAAGAAAAGCACTTAATTTTTTAAATTGTGTCAAAATGCAGCAAGGTTTTCAAGGCTTTTTGAAAGACACACCAAAAGCAGTTCCCTGGAAATCAAGTATTTTTAAGTAAATCACACACTAATTTATTTTAAAACTTGTTTATCTGACTTTTTTAAAATGCATGCTTTTAAAGAATGCTTTATATTCTCTAAAAGTACTGAATTTGTAATCACTAGCTCTGTTGATGGCTACTGTTTAGGTAAAACCTTGCAATACATACAGAATTCTGTATGGAATCTTGGACCTGTGTGATTATCAGGAGTTTGATTTTTTTTTATATTTATATATAAATAAATCTCAATTGGTTGGCCTATATCCAAAATGTAAATTACCTCATATCATTTGCCCTGGTGGAGGTTTATCCACCTAATGGAATAATAGCCTGAACTTGGTGATAAATTCAAAGCACAAACAAAAACAGCAAAAAACCAACCAAACAAAAAAGTCACTTGGTTCATGAGAGGGCTAAAACTACAGGGATAAAATTATGCTCACTGTTCCTTCCAAACCTTCTGGAGATAATGAGTAAAGTAAACCAGAGTTTTCTTTAATGGACGTAAGTGTGCTAGCAAATAATCTTGCCTAGAATTCGTGATTTAATTTTTAGTGAGGTACCCTCAAGCTCTGCTGTGAAAGACCTCTTTCAATAGCACAAATCTTTATTATTTTCTCACTAAGGCTTAGAAATTCCATTTTTTTTGTACCTAAGAGACACACCTGAGTGCTTATTGAAGATAGCTTTTGATTTGCCTTCTTTTGAGAAAAATAACAAAGTCATGAAAATACATAAAAAGAGTATTTTCTTTGTTAATCAGGCTTTTGCCACATTTTCCTTTCACCAACTTTTACTATATATATACAAGTATATAACAATGGTTGTGTTGGGTTCCTCTAGCCTTAAATCCTTCATCTGACAATAACTGTTTGATATTTAGGAGGGAGCACAAGAATAAGGGAATTTTATAAATTCCAGCAGTCTTTTGTTCAGATAATTCTTCAGCTAGAGATAATGCCCATCACCTTCCTTCAGAAATATTCTAGTCACTTTGAAATGTCCCATTAACTATCAGAATCCACAGATTTTGTAACAAAACTTCTACAATTTAACTTTATATTACATCATTCATGTAAGAAGCATGACATTTTTGGATTTAAAGCTTCTGTCTGAAATTTCAGCAGTGTCCCCCCCGATCTTCATGCTATGAAAATCAGTAAATAATAGCTTCTTCATCACTTTTGCTGTACCATTGATGAAAGTGTTTATCTTCAATGTATTTAAACCTCACTAACATTTCTTTGTACTGAAGCAGTTCAAGTCCTTTGATTATACTTATTGCACTTTTTGACGCTTTTTGAATCTAATCTACCTTGCTTGAGATGGGGCAGCATCAGGAATGCACATCTCATTCAAGAAACAAGAGCATACCAGATTAATACACAGACATAACACTGTTCTCTATTTTGTGTTCTATGAACCCTTTTGTCAATGTAAAACATTAGGATGATGTTTTCATTAAAAAATCCTCCATATGCTCAAGGGGAGTTGCTAATTTAATACCCCTGTGTCTTTGTAATTATCTAATGCATTCAAGACATGTCACCATGGGAGGATCATGGACACTATGATTAACTCTCACAGACCTTTGGACATTTGCCTTTGGCAGGGTTCTGTTTGCAGGGAAGGCAGAACATTTGGAGCAGACAAGGTACTAGTGGGCCTTATGGTTTTCCTCACGCTCACCCCTACTGTGGGTCATGAACTTGCAACAGAGAAATGGAAATTTTACCCAAGCCCCCAGGAGGGCTTCAGCTGAGTGTGCTTCAACTTAGCACAAAATGGAGAACATTAATAGACTGATTATGTAAGCCTGATAACAACATTCAACCTTGCACAGTCTACAAACTGGTCTTCCCAGATGGGTAGCAGAAAGATGGAGAACCTACTTTTCATTACACAGGCTGCTGGCACTGTTGTCAACAATGGGGTTGGGACTGGGAAAGGAAGGGGAAAGGACAGATCCATCTCGGTAATTGTAGCTCAGATCTGTAGAAGGGGTGTATTTTATGTACTTGCTTCCTCAAAATTAATTTTATACTGCTCTGAAAAGAAGAACTAAAGTAGAAAGGCTTGAAAAAAGAGAGGTGCTACACTATCCTTTAGAAAGAGATTAATCAGGTCAAGTCAGGGAATAACTGAGAGCTGGGACACTGCATCTGATATAAAGAAACAGTAGAACTTCAGTTCCTTAAATGTGAATGCTCAGTGCTCCCTTAGATGTACGGCATTCCCAGCCATCTGCCATCCACCATTCCTGAAGAGTGTGGGTTAACAGTAGTTCCTGCGTCCTGTGTGCCACTGCTGTGAAAATATTTCAGATGGCTTGGTACATCAGAGATGACCCAATGGCACTGGGCACCTATGTTTAGGCAGCTAACACGAATCCAGAGGGCTGGATTCAGTTTACTATTTTAGACAGCTAAATTTATATAACTACCTGTCAAGATGGTATTATCTAAACTGCAGGTATAATGGACACCTATGGCACAAGCCCAGTTAAGTGTGTAGCTACATCCTGTGGTGATGTGCTGCTTCCAATAAGACTCGTGGACATTGTGAGCTTTACCGCAGTGCATGAATAAGACCTTTAATCCCAGGAGAAATGCAGGCAGTATAAATTTGCCCAATATTTTGTTTAGGAGTTGTTGAATCATCAGCATCCCAACCTTCTATCTTGGAGTTTTTCCATTTGTGGGCCATTACTGCTGAAAGTGATTTGTTGCGGCAAGGCATGGCCAGAGCCATGGTCAGCTGGACCATACAGACCAAAAGGCCCATTGGTTTGATGCCTCCACAGCACAAGGGCTCAAAGGTATAGTGAGCACCCAAAAGGCTGTGTAAAACACACTGACCACTGGCTGCTGCCTTCCCCTCCTTATGTTTCATATTTGGTCATTTCTCCAGACAGTTCTGTGTTACTCGATAGTTGATTGGCCTCTGTTTCTCCTCTCCCCCAACTCGTTCTCCCATTAGCTCTAATCCCTTCTCCCCGCCCTTGTAACACCCCCTAATGGATATTTTATTGGTTGTTATGTGTTCTCCATGCCCATTATGTAGGTGTATAAAACCCCACACCCACCTCATTTTCCCAGCTTTTCTTCGTGGATTTTTATGTTCTCCAATAACCCCTTCCCTGCTCAGATGAAGAAGCCCCTCTGCCTCAGTCCTTCCTCCTTCGCGCATCTTGCCATCGGTGGGCAAGGGGAACCAGAGCCGGAGCTTTGCCTGCCCCCCTGTGCCGTGATCGGCCTCCACCCCCCGTGGGGGCAGGTAGGACATTGCCCAGTGCTCGGGGCAGCATGCTAGCTGGCACCAAGGCAGTGATTAAACAGGATTTGTATATTTAAAACAGAGCTTTTGTTAAACAACCAAACATTTATGAGATGCTTATTTTCTCACCTCTGCTTGTGGGAAGGAATATTTGTGATCAGAAACATGCATGTGAGGTTGTTAATATCCCACTGCCCTTTCTTGGTGTGTTTTCCAGGGATGAATTAAGGTGTGTCAGTAATTCTTAACACTCATTGTCTGCTGGGATGTTTGATTTATTTCTGGGCTATTATGTTATTGTCTTCTGAAGTAGGAAGGGAGGTGGGTGAGTGAATTTTCTATTCTCACTTGCTTTCACACTTCAATCAAACTTTGCCAAGTCCAAGAAACCAGCTTGTAGCTTTCAATCATGCTTTGGGTAGGCCCTGGAGTATGGTTGGAAAAAGAAAATACTGATGCTGTGTTGTTTGATGGGTTTTTTTTCTCCTTTGGTGGGAATGTAAAAAGATTTGTCTTCCTTAGTGAGTTAATTTTAAAGCTAGATGCAGATCTTGTATGAGATGTTATTTCTACTACTTATATTCTTGAAGTAACACTGATGGTTGTCTTAGGAAAAAGAGACAAGAGTTCAGACACTAAATTTTTTATGCTGTATTTTTTTTTCATTCCAGTCATCACATTTAAGATACTCTCATGATACTGTTTATTACTCTTATTCTTAAAATTGCGTATCATATATACCTATGTAATAAGGATCGAACTACTGATGTAAGTGAACTTGGTTAGGTTGAAATAAATATTCTAGATATTTTGAATTGATTAAAATGAGACAAACACCAGCCACATAGAGGTATTAATAATCAGTGTAAATATTTCTAGTATGGATGAAAATCTTATTAATTTCATATGTTTATACAGCCACATTAGAGCTTTTAGAGAGTTTAATTTTTACACCTTCCCCAAAAAACGCCAACCTTCTTCTGCTCAGCGAGCAGCAGGCTCAAATCTAAGTAAGAAGACTGGAATTAAAGATAGGTTCATCACCACATACATTTGTTTTAAATCTGAAATTTTATTTAATTAATAACATAGTTTTTTGAATATTATTCATATTTATAGAGCAGCACCTGATGGCAAAAGAGTGAATAGTATTTCTTGATGTATTCTTCTGAGAAGACAGCCGGTTGAGCAGGGATTAGTTATTTTCTTTTTTTTTTTTCCCTGTTGGATTTCATTAACACACAATGGCTTAATTTTAAGCAGGGGATTTATTTTCACTTAGCTGGGGATTATTTGCTAAAACGTTCCGAGGGCATTCAAGTTTTGAATGTACGTAGCCTATATAGCAGTAAATCTAACAACTCATCTACTTTCAAATCCACCTACACACCTAATATTGCCTCTTTGCTTGTGTGTGCAGTTAGCTTTGTTATAAACACTCATACATTCTTCTCTACTAAGGAGTAAATTGTTTTCTGAAGACAGCATCTCTGGGTTTTCATTCCTACAAATGTTAGTTCTGAGTGAAGGGATACAAGTAAGAGTGATGTATGGAAAAAATACTGCAGAGAAGATAGATCCCAGTGAACAGAGAATAAATTAAGTATGAAACTTTCTTGAGGAATATGCTAGTTTGCATTTGATAGTACCCTAAATCACATATATGCATATATATATATATAAATTCCAATTAACACTTCTTCAGCCTTTCTCTTTTGAAGCATGGAAAAACCCATAATTTTACACAATTTCCAGTGATTTTCTGAATTTTTTATTGGCTGAAAAGATTTTTAATGGGTTTTTTTTCCAAAAACTTTGACTACCAGTTCCTATTTTCCCTATTGCTGTCACTCTACAAGGAAATAATAAAATACCATGAAGATGGAGACTTTGATAGCTTCCTCAGTTTAGCTTGAAAGATACTTCTTTTTTTTTTACCTTTGACTTCTGTGTAATTTTGTATATTTTGTAGTTTTCAGACTTGAAATGTTTCACGCTTTTGTATTCTGTAGTGTAGTGACCTTAGCTGGCTGCCAGACCCCAGCCATTCTCTTTCTCTCAACCTCTTCAAAAGGCAGGGGGAGAAAATAAGATGGAAAGCTCATGGGTCAATCTAAAGACATAGACGTCACTCACATTGACTACATTCATGGTCAAAATAGACTTGAACCAGGGAAAATGAACTTAATTTATTGTTAATTCAAATAAATTTGAAAGCTACATGTTATAAAATTCACCAAAACCATTTAAATCAATAAGTGATGGAGGCAAATAGCTGCAGATGTCAATTAAGCAGTGCTATTTGAAGGTTTCACTCTATCAACTCAAAAGGAGGATATTTTGAAGTGTGCTTTTAACGGTGCTTAAGAGGCAAATTAAATAACAATTTAGAGACTGCACAAAGCTTTTAAGCATGAAATATAGCATTTGATTCTCCCTAAAAGCATCCATTATATATAAGGAGTCTGTATAGGCAAAATTAAATATAAATAGCCTATATTTTTTAAGAGGAGCCAGTGCTGCTGCTTTGTCTGTATTCTCCTCTTGTCCAGTTGGCAACATGTTTTGAGAAGTACTTTTGGAAACTCCTGTGGCTATCTTTATTTTTAGCCTACTAAGAAGAAAAGTCATGGCTTTTTGGTTTTGGATTCATCACATCGTTGGAAAAGTATCTCTTCTGTCTTATTAACTTCAAAGGCAACAGGACCAGATTTTCACTTTAAAGGTGGGGAAGGACTGACAAGGTCTTTTCAAATGCCTGCACTTGTCCTGGCTCTTGAAAGGTCTGGATTGTTTACAGGCAGCTACAAAGCCAACCCAAGCCAAAACACATCAGTGGAAATACATCCATTAATTTAAATGAATTTAAGGAAGAGTTTACACTGCAGCTTTTCCTGACTGAGATCCCTCCCATCAATTAAATGATGAGGACAATTTTTTGACTGTCTGTAATGTCCCTTCTCCTCAGAAGTAATGCAGTCTGGTGGACAGAAAACCAGTAGGCTGAAGCCTAATTTGTATTTCCTTCTTCCTTGACAGCTGCTCGTTTAATAAGAATGTTGAACAAAAACTTTACAGCAGCGTCCCTAGACCAGTGACTAGAAAGAGGCGGAATCCCACAGAATCTCAGCAGACCTGAACTTTAAGCCATATTTATCAAAAAAAAGTACAACTTTGAATCATATATCAGGTTATTTTGATGTGTTTTCTGATATGTTATGCCATGATTTGGAAGTTGTTGTTTGTTTCTTTGTTTTTAATTTTTTTTCATTTATGTATTTAGGTTCATAACTTTTCCAATATCCTAAATTAAATTTTGCAAATATAGAAGCTATGGATGCATTAAACTTTAGGGATTCACCTGCAAAAACAATCACATGTCCGGTCTGGATAATTCCTCATATTGTAGTGTTCAAATAGGGCAGAATATGATGACCAGAATACTGGAAATTGAGTTATTCTAGGGAGTTAAGAATGAAGAGGCTCAGTAATAATTTAGGCATGTTATGTAGAGCATCTGGGATATGGGAATTTCAGTTATTTAATTACAGCTATCACTAGGTAAATCAGTTTATAGAAGATATACGAGCCTGGAAGACTGAGATAAGTTTTTGTGTTTAACCTTTGCTGTCTGAAAAGTTGATGTGTTGGGTAGAAGGCTAGCTGAATACTAATTGTTCCATGGTGTCTTGCAAGGTAGGCTTGTTGATATTTCAACTTTGATTTGGATGTAACTTAGCTATCTTATGAGACTGGCAACCTACTTATTCTCAGTTGCATCTGTGCATGCTGGAGGACATACATGAATAGTTCTTTTCCCCAGATGTTCACCACTGTTTTCAGCAGAGATTCCAAACTTTAAATATTGGTACCTTGCCAGAAATACAAAATTCTGGACACTATTTGCATATAGTCAGGCAGATGGCAGGTGCCTTCATTGTTAATTTAGAAGGTTACAGATCCTGGCTTAAAATGCTCCATCTTGATGTTAGTACATTGAAAAAACTTTCCCTTTGTCTGTGGCTGAAAGTCCATGTGTTTTGGTAATGTGTCAAATAATATACCTATATATAGTCCATAGAAATAATAATACACTGTCTTGGTTTGAAAGACAGGTGTCAGATAAGAAAGGCAGGAGCCTTCCCTGAAATGGAAAATGCAACCCCCTTCCCTCCGAATTATTATAACTTTGAAAATAAGGGGCTTTCAGGCAAAGATATGAGGGATAGGAATAACAGTTCTTTACTGATAAATATATATGTATAACAACACAAACAAACAGCAATAGCTGTGGCAGTCACAGCAAACAGCAGCACAAACCCAGTGCCGCCCTCGGGCCCTTTCCCCTGGCTGCAGTT
>VWZQ01003333.1:755667-788840 GCA_013397015.1 Myiagra hebetior
CCCTTGGCAACTAGGATGGGGAAAATTCTTTAAGAGGAAAAAAAAAACTAAACTCTTAAACCCCAACATACACTTATGTAAATACCCACATATACGTCATGACATCTTGTGCCATTTGTATTTGTGTGAACTTTAATGTATCTATCTTTATGTACACATATAAAAAATATTTTTTTTGATAAACAAATAAAATTATTAATTTTTTATGCAGGAGTTAATAACAAAATATCTTGCCGCTTTCAAAGTTTTCTAGCCTTGATCTAAATATAAATAACTGATGCAGGTCTTCTTTTTATCTAGAAATTAATTTTTTTTTCTGTACTGCTGCAAATTGATTTTGAGCACAAATGGACTCCATTGTTGCCAGGTAAACAACCTTTCATAATTTACACTTCAGTGTGGAGTAAACTTTGTCTGTTGGCTGTAATAATGAGACCATCAGATCAAAATAATAGCTCTGATAGAACAGAATATCTTCTTTAAAATATTTTGGAGAGGCATGAAGAAATCTATAATACATCCAACTGATTGTGTGTTAAGCCATTTGACATCAGAAAATGCTCTTGATAGCTGCTAGAGGTACCTTAAATACTTCATTTAAAGTCTTAAGAATATGCTTGATTATTTTGTTAGCCTAATCAGAACCATACATCATTGAAAGTAAAAATATTAATAAAAAAGAAGTGGATTTGATCCTTTCTTTTTATGTATTTTTCTTCTAAATTTTAGTGTACTACAGTTGTCCATTACACAAAATATATGAGGATTTTATCAACGAACTTCCTCAGTGCAGATGCTTGCAGCAGTAAAACATCAAGACTACGACCTTAAGAATTGTTTCTTTCTCATCAGATTCATTGAAGAAGGTGAGTTTTCCTGCTTCAACTCTTGCTGTGATATTGAAGGGCCCATATTCAAGTCCAAGCTTTTTCATACTTGTACCATGTAGAATCTTTGCCAATATTATTTAAAAAAAATTACCAAAGCTCATGGTAAAAATGATGTTATTGTTTGTAGATAGTCATGTGGCAGTCCTTTGGCCGCTTTTCTTTTCTCAAGAAGAGACCAAAACAACGTGAAAAGCAAGTGAGATAAAGCACTGAAACTCCCTGAGCTGAACAGTCACACAGCCTGAAATTTTACATCATCCATACAATATCTATAAAATGAAGCAGGGAAAGGACAGAGTAAAATTTTATCTTTTAGGAGTTTCTCATTGCATAACTAGAGCTCTAATATCCCCAGTTTACCATTTTAGACAATCAAAATTTTAGTTATATTTAGTCTGCAGCTACACTGGCTACAGGATCTATCTGATGGCATTCCAACGAGCAAGAAATCTGATCATGTTATTGTTTGTGACACAATTGCACCTATACCAAAGGCGTGGATAAGGAAAAGGGAAATAAAGGCAGGCTAACTAACAGAAGAGAGTTAAAAATAAAGCCAGTAAAGTTTGGTTGAAATTTAATTCATCATGCTACAGCTGTAGATATTAAACTCAATGAAGTCAATAGAGATGTACCACTTTACCTGTAATGAGGTTCTGTGCCAGTATCAAGTCTCTTGCCTGGCAATACAAATACAGTAAAAGTAAGCTGCAGATTGAAGACTTACAGCGCATTTGTAAAATTTTTTGACTAGAAATAAGATTATATAAATCAGGAAATATATGAAAACTCTGGAGAGTACCTGTTAGGAGATTTCAACTTCTCTACATGTTGGGCATCTCCATTTCATCTTTAAGTCCAAAAGGTACTTTTATAGTTTGCATGAACTTTCTGAATATAAAGCAGATCACACAACTTCTCTGAGTGGTTCTATATCAATTTCTGGGTGTTTATTTTATTTGAACCATAATGTCTCACCCACTGTTATTATGACGACTTTGCACATTCCAAGTACGTGTACTGAAAGTGCTTTTATGAGGAACTGACAGTTTTGTTTGCTATAATATTTAATTACAGCTTGATTCTATGGGAGTTTTTTGGTGTTGTGGGTTTTTTGTTTTAAACTGCTTTAATATTGTTTTCAAAATACTACCTTTAAAGGACATTGTACGTTTGCAGTTTGTTAGTCATCCCTAAGTGCACAGACCAGTAGAATAAACACAAGAATGAAAATCCCCAAACACCTTTAGTTCCTACAGTATATGAATCTCCATAAACAGAATTCAGTCAAGTAATGAATTTTACGACTTTAATCCTTCCAGCTAAGCAATCAAAGAAATAGTCATGAAGTCTGAAATTATGAAAACAAAAATATGTCTTGATGTAATGAGCCAGACAGAGTACTAATAAAATCCTCAAACACAGTAATTCAGTCAATAAAAATACAAGAACATTTTGCAATACCGTTCACAAAAAAATAAAAATGGAACCTTTTTCCCCGTACATCATGAGAAGTAACTAAGGTTCCATATGATAGGGATTTCAGTATTTTACAAATACCTTGCTCTTGACTTGTTTCTATATCCAGTGATAAAATAGAAAGAAGCCTCTACACTAATACATACAAGACTGTAATTCTTCTCAAATTATTCCCTTTTCTCATAATTTGCCATTTTCAGTAGCCTTTCCCAATTAACCTTCCTTTTCTGGGAGAGGGATTCCCTTTAGATGTTGCATGTGATCCAATCATCCTCATCCTTTAAAAGGTAATGGAAAGAGACATACACCCCCAAAGGCCAGCAATCAGTCCCTGAGACTTCTACTTGAGGAACAGAAGAATCATCTTCTACAGGTGCCTTCTTCATCCATCAAGGATGGAGAGAAGCCTGTAAAGGTATGTAGAAGGAGAATGTCTGCTCCTTTAATGGTATCTGTTCAGAGAAGGTGTGAATAAGATCATACAGAGACAAATGTGATAAGGGAGGTCTTGGTAAGAACAATGCTGGTCAGATACACTGATTAATAGGGATATGTGGAGTGGGAGGACATTTATTTTTTCAGTTGGGAAGATAAGGAAAAGGAGGGAAAGAAACACATTTTTAAAACATGATCAATTAGCACTAACAAAGACCACAACCAGAAACAAACATTGTCTGTCACACTAATTGATGGGGTATCACTGCGAGGCAAACCAGGACTTTGCAATGGATAGTGATGTAAATCTGAGTGTCCAGAATATTGGAAGGGGTTCAGTGGGATTATGCCAACTGATGAGGCCATGTGCAGAGGAAAGGGGAGCAGGGAGGAACAAAAAAGAGATAGGCAGAAAGGGATAGAAAAGGGGCTGACACGTAACATGGGGCCAGTTGCTAAGCTTTTCTGGCTGAGCCCTGCTCCTGTTCACTCCAGTCTGTCTTGTCTTAATAAATAATTTCTTAACAATCTCTCTGCATGATCTTGCCCTCTACTCTGTGTGCGCCAGTGCTGCAAGAGCTCAGTGACAGCTACTGGAGGGTAAGCAGAGGGCATGAGCACCAGCTGATGGGAGCAAGCATCTGTATCTTCCCAGCCAGCTGTGCACAGGGTGTGCATGTGGGTCTGTCAGAAAACTCCAGGCTGGATCAGCCCCAGGTTCAGGCAGGGCTATCAGGCAGGTGAAGGGTCTGTGCTGGTATTTGGGGAGATCTGGGTTTGAGGGGTTGTCCATGGGATGAGTGTGTGATTGTAGTGTGTGTGCAGTGAGCACTCAGATGGACGAGCTGGTGAGTCAGGGATGCATGGGGTGAGTTAAAGGGGTTGTAATCCTGCCAGGGGTGCCAGGTTGGCAGACGGGCTGTGCTGGTGCTTGAGAAACTTGTGAATGTCCATGTGCTTGTGAACCTGGGGAGAGTGGTGTATATGCTGCACTTGTGACTTTCTGTCACTGCCAGCCCAAGAGGAGGAGGGGATGTGTCTCTTTGTGCCTGTGTCTCATATGAGTCCTGAATGTGGGGAATGGTGGGGCAGCACCTTGTCTGCAGCTATGTCAGTGTCCTGTGTGTGAACCCTGCTCTGTGTGTGTGTTTGGGATATGTGCTCAGCTTCACTCCTGAACGTAAAAATGGGAAAGCAGCATCTGAGTCCTTCATCCTGACCCACTGTCTCCAGGCACTGGGCTGAGGTCCAGCACATGGGTCCTGGGTTGGCACTGGTGACGAAGGCAGCTGCAAATTCTGGATGAAGTTTTCATCTTGAATCAGAAAACAGTAGAAAAAAAACTTAAATACTACACCTAGATTTCAACACATGTTTCTAAACTGTACATGAAGGAGTCAAAGATTACACATGGGACTATGCAATTACAGGCAGTGAATCTTCAGCAAGATGACTTAAATTTTTTTACTGAACTTACTAGCCTGCCCTTCTCCCCTTCTTCTTTTTTTTCTGCCGATTATAGCCTATAGTTTTGTCGTGGTTTTGATGCTGCCTAAGTGCCAGGCACCCACAAAAAAATTATTCACTCATTTTCCTCTGCTATAGCTAAGCAGAGGAGGGGAAATTAAAATGAAAACTTCATGAGTTGAGATAAGGATTAGGGGAAAAACATTTTAAGGGCAAAACAGGCTCAAAAGTTAAACAGTATAAAGAAAATTTATTATTAACAGAATTAAAACTAAAAAAGGGTAATGAGAACTAAAATAAACCTTTAGAACACCTTCCTTTCCCAGTCCCTCCTTCCTATTAACTGCGCAAAGAGACAAAACATGGGGTTTGGTCAGTCTTTCACTTCTTAAAAACCTTTCTTAAGTACACCTAAGGAAAAAGAGTTTCTTTCTTCTGCTGTGCCATGGGATCCTTCCCACGGGAGATAGTTCTCTGCAAACTTCTCCAGTGTGGTTTTAACTTTCATGAACAGCAGTCCTGCCTGACCTGCTGCAATGTGAGTCCCTCCCATGAACGGTGCAGTCTTCCCAAAACTGCACAATGTGGGTCATTTCAGTTCATAGGGTTTAGTCTTTTAAGGTTAAGCTGTCCTAGTTTGGAAGTTTGGAAGGGTTCTCTTTCTCTGTCTCTGGAAGCAAAGGTCATCTGTCTTTCTTCAAGTTCCCCACTAGATTACAGATTTTCAGCATCCACTCACTCCAGTGTGAGCACTTCTCTTCACGGGCTGCATGTGGATCTCTGCATTCCCCCATGCACTTAATGAATAACAGGGGAACAATTTGTTGTATTATACTCCTCACCATGGCTTGCTGAAGAATCTCAGCTCCGATGCCCAGAGCACTTCCTCTCTCTCCTTTTCACTGACCTTGGTATTGCCACGTTGGTTCTTTTCATGTGTCCTCACTTTTACCTTATCTCTGACTCGGGAGAAAACTGGTGTCCGTCAGTATTGTTTAGTATGAAGTTCTATCAACTGAAAAATTTTTATAGAGTTCTACAGCGCTGAAAGGTTGATCCCATCTGGGCTCTGCATCAGGGAATTGCTTGCCATGCCCCTCGCCACTGGCCACGTGGTCCCCGCTGGCACCACGTGGGCCTCACCGGCTGCCCCAGCTCCACTCAGCCCCTCTCCTCATGTGGGGCACTGAAAAGGAAAAGTTGCTGCTGCCCCTACCCTTCTGTCCGCAGCATGGCTGGTTAAAAGCGGCTAAGCAAATAAAGTTCATTGTGAGCCATGCTGGGACGGCAGCGACCACGCTGCCCCAGCCGCATGGGCACTCTCAGTGCTGCTCCTGGCTGCATGGCCTTGGCCGTGTGGCTGCTCGCGGTACTGGGATGGCCCCCTAGGCAGCAGGGCCCCAGCCACTGCGCTGGGAAGGGCCTGGTGGCCCTCTCAGCACCCCTTGGAGGGAAGGAAGAAAGAGAGCTTCCCGCGGTTTTTCCTTTCTTAAATATGTCATCACAGAGGTGTTGCCAGCTTCTCTAATTGGCCAGTAACCTGCCCGTTGTCAGAGCCTTCAGCAACTGGCTCTGTTCCAGACATAGCAGAAGCTTTGAGCAGCTTTTACCCTCCCACAAAAAACCAGGCTGTGTTAAACAAACACAATTATACTGCCAATACTTAAGATGGCCTTAGAGTCTTGTTATTTTTTCTAGACTTGGAGAAAGTTCTGTGCCAGTAGGTAGTTTTTCTGCCCAGGGCTATTTTCCATGCAGTCATCCTGGGACAAGATTTGAACTTGCAAGAAAAACAATCCAATGCAAGCATCCCCATGAGAAACAAAAAATTTATCTTTGGGCTGAGGAGAGTAAATCAATTTTAGCCAACTGTGCATAGCACTCCGTCTCCAAGCAGCCTGCACACTGATGCTGTCCATGAGGAGGCTTGGAGTTCTACAGATGGACTCTTCTACATGTTTCAGGGCATGATCTGAAATGAGATATTTTCCATGGATTCTGGGATCTCTTGGTACTTTATTTGCCTTGAGGTTGCAGCTATGAACACATGTAGGCACAAGTCCCGTATCCTCTGAGGACATGTCAAGCTCCTTGAAGTGAGTTCCGCAACAGACATGTATTATCTTAAAAGGAACTATGCTTTGGAGGCTCAGCGAAGCAGGCCTGCATCAATGTAAAGGCTTCATAGTGCTTCTGCTGGACTGCAGCTACTTCGCAACTTAGTGCTTGGCTGAGGTCAGAGGCAAGTGGACACAGTTTCCTACGGGTAAGGAGGATTTTTTTCTAGAAGTAAAGGAAGGAAGCAATATTGAGGCTCCTTTATGTAGCACTGTCACAGTAGGACACTGCAGATGGGAACAGGCAGATGTATTTTGCAGACACAGCAAAAGAAAACCAGTGCTTTTCCTTGTAAGAACAGCAAGGGAAGAAGTCTGCTGTTGAAAAGAGGTTTTCAGATGGCTTGGACAAAGTTCAGGAGTAAACAGAGGAAATATACACTGTCAGTGTGGTCTATGTAATTGAAGGTAATCAAGTGCTAGTTTTGAGTGATGTTATCACTCAAAAATATAAGATTCGAAAGAAAACACTTTCTGAAAATATTGCTGTCTTACTATCTTGAAAAATTAGAGGCTTTAACTCCCTTTTCTTCTCCTGGCAGAAAAGGAACTGAAGGCCTTGATGGACAAAAAATTGACCGTGACACAGCAATATGATCTTGTGGTAAGTAAGTTCAACAGCTTCCTGGCTGCATTAAGAGTGTTACAACACGCTGAGGGATTAGATCCTTCCTCTCTGTTCGGTATTCATGAGACAAATCTGGAGTGCTGGGTCCAGTTCTGGGATCACCAGTATCGGAGAGACTTGGAATTATTGGAGTAAAGCCTCATTGGAGAACCAAGTTTTGAAGCATCTGTCCTAAGAGGAGATGCTGACAGAGAGACTGGACTGTTCATGCCAGAGAAGAGAAGGTTCAGGAGGGTCATATCAATGTGTAAAAAAGTCTGCTGAAGTGGGTCTAAAGTAAGTGGAGGTCAGCTCTTCTTGCCAGTGCCCAGTGAAAACACAGTAGGCAATTGGCACAAGTTAAAATACAGGAAATTACATTCAAACATAAAAATACCCCAAAACTCCCAGTTTTTTAAAACTCTGGAGGTGTTTGAATACTGAAGAATGTGCAGTCTCCATCCTTTCAGGTACTCAAAACCCAGCCAGACAAAGCCATGAGCAATTTCACAGAATCATAAAATCATTAAAGTTGGAAAAGACCTCCAAGAACATCAAGTTCAGCCTTTGACCAGACAAAACCATAGACTTAAGTGGCATGTCCAGCCATTTCTTGAACACTTCCAGGAATGGTGACTCCACCACTTCCATGGGCAGTCTGTTCTAATGCTTGACAACCTTCCTTTCTTTGAGCAGGAAAACGGAATTTGATCATCTCCAGAGGTACCCTCCAGGCTCAGTTATTCTGAAATTCTATGAAACTGCAGTGCCTGCATGGATGCTCTCACCATAGTGGAAACTTTTTTAGTAAACTGTTGTTTAGTGATTGGTTTCAGAAGATGATTCCCAGATTCTTGGGAAGAATTGAGTGATACCTAATTTTTTGTCCAGCTGTTGGTTTAGAAGACTATATACTGGCCTCTCCGTAGTCCAAGAATTTGTGCTGAACCAAATGTAGAGGCTGCTACACAATATTCTGTGAAATATTAATAAGGTTTTTCAACACTACATCCCACAGTTTTCTCTTTTGGAAGCTAAGGAAGTATGGTCTGGTGGAGTGGAATTTGGATAGATCCCTGGGTTTAAAGGGTATTTATTAACAACATAAGATCCAGATGTGTCTTACTGGGGCCTGTACTTTTCAGCATCTTCATCCACACTTCTGGATGAGGACACAACATGCATCCGTGGTGAATTTGTGGTTCAGACTAAGATAAGGAGAGTGACTACGCAAGGATTTGTAGAGTTTCTGTTCAGAGTGAGACTGATAACTTGAAGATTCAACCAACAGAAAACTCACGAATTCCAGTGAGGAAACAGGCAGAGATCTGCCTTTCAGTGTAAGAACCTTACACACTAATGGAGGCTAGGAAAGGACTCCCAGATAGGAGCCTGAAAAGTACTGAGGAGTATGGTGGATGTCTAGTCAAACGTGAACCAACATCACACTCATTTCAAAAGGAGTGAACTGTGTAGAGCAGCTAAGAAAGGTATCATCCCTTTGTAATTGGCACTAGTGAGACTTCAGATTGTGTCTGGATTTAGATCCCCCAGTCTCCATTTGAAGAGGGGTGTGGAGAAACTGGAGAAAATTTACTGTTGAGTTACCAAGGCAGTCAGGGGCTTTACATAACATATATTCTGAACACTGCTCTAAAGCATGTCTCTGTAGACAATTTGGATTCCCTGCGTTGTGGAAGTCCTAACAACAGACTTACTTCCCACTTTTGTTCTCCTGACAAAAGAAAGGGAACTAGCCTAGGACAAGATCCTTGGTGACAGGCCTTTCTTGGTCTGCTGAGGGCTGTGACATAAGCAAGAAACCTAGTTGTGCTCACAAATAAAAAGTGGAGCCTGGGAGCAGGTACAGCTGCCATTTCCATCTCCTGAAAGAGAAAAGAAAAAAAGAGAGAAAAAAACCCACAAAACCAAGCCTCTTCTGTCTGGAAAAAAAGCCAGAACTAAATCAAACCATAAAATGAATGAGGCTATTTCATTCCATAAACACTTCAAAAGTAAACAAAAAAAAAATGCTTTGAGGTAATCACAGCACAATTTAAACATTTAACTAACCTTATCCTGGATATTGGAGGACAAGAGATAAGCTGTTAATTTATCATCGCAATATGTAAACCAGAAATTCATTGGAGGCTGCTTAAGTATACAGTCTTAGTTTGTTCAAATGTATTCTGTAAATCCAGCTGGTTGGGTAAAAATGGAGGTAATATCAAGAAACTGTGTTGCAAAAGCCTTGCATTTCTTTTTACAAGAAAAATAAGGATGAAAATCGAGAGAGTGATAGTGGATGCAGAGATGAAAAATGTAGACAGAAAGGTGAGTTTATTTTGAAGTTTGATCATCAGCTGAAATGGGTAGCACATAGGTTTGCTTATTCCACTATGCATTTCTCTTTAAATTCTAACAGCCCACCAGAACAAGGCTCTTGTCAGAAACATGCAATAAAAAAACTTGCATGGGATGTGTTGTACATGAGCTGACACTGACCATGCCAAATGAGCTACAGGAGCACTTAATCAATTTGCAGATTCTGAAGTAAATGCAGCACAGTAGAGGATTGAGATCATATTAATGACACTGCTAAGTAACATTCACTAAATAGGTAGAGTCAGTTGAGGACTCTTATCCTTCTGGGTCCTCTAATACTGCTGCTTATGATGTAATATTATTGTATTTGGGAGAGGTGAGAGAGATCCAGAAAAATAACCACCAAAATCATTTAAACCTTCCCTAAAGTGAGAAAAATCCTGCTCTTAGACTTTTGAACCCTTTTCTTCATATCCCATCAAGGTCAGTTCTCTTCCCAGTCATACTTACCATCCACATTACACTTTCCAGGCCAGGGTAGTAGCTATTGTTGGACGTTGCCTCTTCCCCTAGTGGAAGAAGCATCAAAAGTCAGACTGTGAAGTTGTATGATAGATTTATTTATTCAGCACCAGTACTTCAGCTGATTTCCATTACTTCTGTCAAAGCCAAAGTAGTCATGAGAACGTGGAAAGATCCTAAACAAATCTACTACTCCCAGCAGTAGCCAGCATAGTCAATTGCCTGGTTTGCCAGTGCCTGTAACTAGCATCTAGACTCACAAGTACTAGACAATTTCTTCCTACCCTGCACTGCATTAATTTATTACACTGCAGACAGGCAATAGGCAGCTCAAAGATACAAAACAGTTTTTCAGAACTCACGTCTAAGCAACATAAGAGTTCTATTGGTAGGGCTAAGAAAACACTGGTGCAGCATTTTTACAAGGCAGGTGCACATTCTCAACGAGTCTACTTTTCTAACAGACAAGCAGAACTAGAGTCACCACTGACATGGCCACTGTGAGTGATCTGTATCTCTGAGTGATGCTTCCTGTAATTTCTGGCTAGCTAGAGGTCTCTGTCCTATCACAGCTAGTCTCAGTTATTCATGGTTTGTCACCTTGCAAGCTATATAACTCTATAGTATATCTCCCCGTGAAACTCGTAGCATTTGGGAAGGAGGGAAGGACTGCAGTACACCTCCTTAACAGCAAAGGCTATTATATCAGAAAAGTCTTCCTGTCTGCCTGTCTTCCCTCTCTTTTTTATGCATCAGACTAAGTCCAATTCTCCTTCCTTAATAGGAGGCTTGCTAGAAAATCAAAGCAGTGCACAAAAGTGACTAAAGGATTAAGAAATGCTCTGTTCAAAAGATTAATTGCAGTTGTGATTTTCTAATTTTGTTTGTCTGGAGACTGTACTCAGCATCCACCTCAGGATGATGAGAAGCATTTTAAGACCTGAACAAGATCAGTTGGGAGAGTGTTAGACTGAAGACCAAAAGGTACCTGTTTTCATTCCTGGGATTTGACAGAAATGTTTGACACCTTGTCTGTGTAGGTGGTCAAGGCCAGATTAGATGGGGCTTTGAGAAACCTGGTCTAGTGGAAGGTATTCCTGCCTGTGGCAGGGAACTTGGAACTAGATGATTTTTAGGCTCCCTTCCAATCCAAACCATTTTATGATGGTGAGGAGGGCCAGTGTTGCACACCTCCTGCTTTAAACACCTTTCTAGCTTCACTGTCTAAACCATGCAATTATGCTTTACAGGATTTAAGAGCTCTAAAACAAGTTGTTCACTGCATACAATTCTTCAGCACAAGAAGAGTATAAGAGAACAGATACATTGGAGTTGTTTATCATTTAACAACACATTTCTCAGAAACTATGATGATGAGCACTCCTCAGCAGTCTACACTGAAGGGGTTTTTAATAGAATTTTACTCTGATATGTAACCCTTGCTATAGGATCATAATCTCTCCGTAGTTCCAAGTATGACTTTTGTCAAGGATAAAAAGTTGTTGAGATTGGTTTAGTTTGGGGATTTTCTTCCCGGAAAAAGGCTGAAGAACAAGCTTTAACATTGTTATGCAAATCAATAAGGTCATAATCTAACAAGTCAGTAAAATGCATTTAGATCAGTTTTGAATTAATTCTGTTGGAAAATTCCCTGCAATAATGAAAACTGAAAGCATAAATTATTTCTACGTCTTTAAAGGGCATTGTTGTTCCATAGCAGAAAGTATTTGATTTGACAGAAATGACTAATAAAACCATTAACAAGAGCTGATTTTTGCATCACTAGAAGGGTTTTACAAGATTCCTTCAGAAAGTAATGCTTACATTTCCTTACAATCAATCAATCTTGTCAAAATAATCACAAATTGAAGAGCTAGCAATCTCTGAAAATAAAAAATGCATTTCACTGCTGCAAAAGAATTACATAGAGTGCTTTACTAGAAAGGGTAGGAGTAAAAGAGCTTGCTAGGCTGTATTCCTGTTTGCCAGCCTACATATGTCATTATAGATGACATTGATTTATTATGTATTAGCTGCAGTGGAGTTCACTGTTTAAATCTAAAACTAAAACAAAACCCAGAAAATCGATGCATTCAGAATATTAGATGTAGTGTCATTTTTGGTGAATCTTCAGAAAACTGAATTTTTCTCATTATATTTCACTAATTAGTGGCCCATTTAGATTTTTTTGTTTGGTTGTTTTGTTTTGTTTTCCTTTTCTTCCTACTCCCTCACACCACCTGTCCCAAATTCAGAAGTATAATCTAATTCTGTGTCAAGATGAGTTTTAAGTAATATATAGGTCCTTCAAAAATTTGATGACAAGTGTTTTTACATCAATTTGATAACAAGAGATCTCTTCAAGGAAAATACACAAAGAAAGGAGACAAAAGTCTAGAAGTATGTTATTAAAGCTTTTGGTGGAACAAACTCACTGCAATGAAGAAAATAGTATAAACTGTAAAAAACAGAGCAGGATGAATTTATACCTGCAGCAGCATTAATAGTGGTCTGAGATAAAAATGAAGATTTCATCTTTAGCTGAAATGTTGTTTTTGAATACCTTGCAGACACTTGTTACAACATACTGTTAAAACTGTTTGATACTTGGGCCAATTGTTTTGCATCAGAGGGCATCGTCACAGAAATTACTGATTATGTCCTGTCATACAACTGTGTTATGTTGCAGAAAGGTGCAGTGTACAGTGTGATTCGCATTTTCTGAAAGCTAACAAGATTACCACACAAAGGAAATGTTCATAATACCTTTGAAGACAGCCTCAGGCCAGCCTGCACTGATGTGGAAGAAGAATAAATCCCATTTTTCAACTTCTCCAGTTTTGCCAACTGCCTAGACTAAATTGTCTTTAGGCACAGCAAAAATAAAATTGCTCTGTGGAAAAGCTGAATAGTTGAGCAATCTAAGAGCTGTGTTTGTGTTGACTGTGGTTTTCTTATACTGAAATCCTGTAAGGTCAGGCTGGTCATGACTGAAGTAGCAGAAGCAGCAAGTCACATTCTCCTGAATACATTGATATGTTCATTCATCTCTGTCCTCCCCTCTACATCTCCACTTTTGATGGCAGGAGGGAACTGAACTTTTTTCGTAAGTACCAAAACTGCTTCTTATGTTTTCTATATCACTCTAGTCAGGGTCTGTGCCCAAGGAAAAGAGGCATTAATGGACATAGGTTTGGCTTCATTCCCCTAAATGTGGGTACACCTGCATCTGGGTAGCTCTTGCATAAGACAATTTTTAAAAGTAGTGAAATCTACTAGAACAGTTACCTTATACCCTCCTCTTCCTTCTGTCCTCTTATGGATGCACAGTGAGGCTGGGAAGTCTCTGTCTGTTCCTCTTCTCTGGGAAAGGGTGAGACAGTGGGAGCCCTTCAGCCTGAAGAAGAGAAGACCTCAGGGAGATCTTACTGTGACCTTTCAATACTTAAAGGGGGCTTATAATAAAGATGGAGAGAAACCTTTCTAACAGGGAACGTGTGATAGGACAAGAGGTGGAAACTAAAAGAGGGTATATTCAGGCTAGATATAAGGAAGAAATTTTTTATATTGATGGTGGAGAAACACTGGAACAGGTTGCCCAGAATGGCGGTAGGTGTCCCATCCCTGGAAACATTCAAGGTCAAGGATGGGGCTCTGAGCAGTCTGATATAGTGGAAGGTGTCCCTCAACACTAGACAGGGGTTTAAGTAGATGGCCTTTAGGGGTCCCTTGCAACCCAACTCATTTTTCAGCTTTATGTCAACCTTGCTCCTTCTGAGAGCCCATGTTGTGTGAAGGATACTTGTATCTGATAAACAAAAGTCTCGTGCATTCCCATCTTCACACTCTTATCACTGCAGTGTATGTAAGCAGATTCTTGTTTTTATGTGACCTGTGTTCCTCTTCCTATAATTTGTGATGGTAACTTCTGCCTTACAAATGATACAGTATTCATTCAGTATTTTGGAATATTTTGTGCCATAAATGCTATACTTTTCTGGTTATTCATTTATTATTAATAGGCTCTACTTAAATTTTATTAATTGACATAATATAGGAAATCTGTTTTGATTAAATACTTAATTGAGCACCATGCAATCCTTTGGCACCAGCTGACTGTAAAACTATTGGGTGGAATTTACACTAATCCTATCTCAATTAAGCAATAATCATTGTCATTAGATTAAATTGGTATCTTGTGAGAAGTCCAAGTATATTATCCCTCCCTGTCTGAGTGTATTCACATTAACAGAAATATATTTTACTATGAAAAATAATCCGGGAGAATTCTGATTTATTTTTACCATGAGAAGAAACAAAACGTTTCTCTTTGACCAGCTGAAAATGAAGAAACAACCAAAAGTATCAGGTATAAAACTCTTCCAGAAAATCAGTGCTGTCACAAAGAGTTGAAGTGAAACATCTCTTTTCCTCTCAAGGAACAAGTATACAGAAAGATAAAGGCTCTCCTAGGCTATGGAATGAAGCTATTGCTGGACAGACTGAGACCACTGCTCTTGCTATTCCTCACAGTAGAAATCTGTGTAGCCCTTTGCATAGGAAAGAGCAACCCCAGGGAGTTAAAAAATGCTTGCTTGACAGACAGTCTCCCTGCAGGGATGTTGCTGGTTTTTACCCCAACATACAAGTTATCTGTACTGTCAAAGCTGTCAGCCCAAACTCTACAGCAAGTCCCTTGCCCTCTTTGCTCAGGACATGCTGGAAGTGTGGCAGAAACACCTCCTAACTGAGCTGTGGTGTCTATAATTGCTGTGTATCAGAATGATATGTGCTACTGAGATTTCTTAACAGAATGCACTTCAAATTTTCTTTTCCAGATAGGGAAGCCTCCTCACTCATGAGGTACTGGTGGGATAATTCTTCCTTCTGCTCCCTTCATGGCCCACTGTGTCTTGAGTTGCTTTCTGCTCATGGCCAAGGCAGTGGTATAACAGTCTGAGAGCCTCCTTGCACACACTGTGCTTCAGTTTGGTAATTTAGGTTCTCTGCCAGAAAGCAGAAAACAAGATTTGAGCCTGGAGTTGAAATAGGATTATCTTAAACATCTCTTCCAACCTAAAGCATTCTACAATTCCTTAAAGGCAGCAGAAAAGACTAAGCTTGTATTCCTTACTTCTTTTAAGAGCATACAGTCACAAGGATCCATCACCTCAACCCTGTGATGCAGAAAGACCTGGAAAAAGCAAAGTGAAAAAACGTCCTGTGGAAGAAAGGACAGTGTTTTCTCAGCCCTGATCAAATAGAGGTCACACAGACTCTTCGGCTGTGGTAAACAAGAGACAACATGTCAGGCAAGTCTTTCTTCTCAGCGCTTCATTTAGGGAAGCTCTCAGTTAAATTCACGCAGAGTTCACTGAGTTTAGGTCAGCCTTCTCACAATGTCCTCGTATATTTTGGTCTCTGGTGAGACTTTAACTCTTTCCAAATACTGGTTATAGAGCCTAGGCTCCCACATGTGTCTCAAGAGGACAGTGTCTCAAAAGTCATTTAAGGAATGGCATACAATTTTACATAAAGGAATCCTCCTTTAAATTTGACCTTCCATCTCAAGTGTACATGGAAACAAACAACAATGAGACCAAACAATAAGATTCACATTGTATTATATCAGGTAGGTTCTAGTAATGTATGTGACACAGGGAATGGCTAGTTTTCTCACTGATTTTAATTTAAAATGAAAAGAACATTATTGTTATGTTGAAGGAAGAATTTTTCTCCTGTCTTTTCCTTTTTGTATTTTCCTCTCTGTTTTGTATTTACCTTTTATGTTTTGAAGAATAATATGTAACTGTAATACAAAGCTAATCCTAGGGTTCAACAAGGTATCTTAGATAGCTTCTGGATAGTTTCAGGGAATATGATTACAATTTGTGATACAGGGTATACTGTCTCTTCTGGGTAGGAGGAAATTTTAAGTGACTAAAATTTAGATAATCAGTGTTGGCAAATGTTACTAAATTATTTGCCTCTGCCAGCTAATTTTGAAAGATAAAATCTTATATTATTATCATTATTTATGATATGTTAACAATATTCAGGTATGACTTACAGTCTTTAACTTTCAAAATTACTGATATACTGTAAATATGTGTCTTATTTGCTAATTTTATTAAAGCATAGAGCACAATGATTAAAATCCTACATCCCCACACCCTCTAAAAATGGGATCAGTGTGCTCAATAAACCTGGTGAGGATTTTTTGGCACAGCCATTTTTACCTGAATTTATTATAAGGCTATTTTTTTCTGCTCTTGTTTTTCTTTAATGAAAAATGGGAGTTATAAATAACTTTTATGAATCATGCAGTAACCTGCATCTTTTCACTTCCTTTTCATGGTTTCGCTGCAGCTGCTTGCTCCGCCTTGGCAGCCTTCCCTTTAATTTGTAGTCAATTACACTGATTAAATGTATTTTCACTGTTTTTCACCTGAGCTTGAAAAAATGTTTCATAACACATTTGTAGGAGAATTTTGGTTTTGATAATTCCCAATTTTTTTCAGACTCCTAGATTTATCTCACTGACATAAGATTGGCTTTTACAAGCAGCTCTCTTTTTTGACAGCTCCCCAACTCTATTTCACAGGTGACTGCTACAGTAGTCCAACATACAGTTTTGGCAATGCTCTTGAGTGTAATAGATTCTAGATTCTGTGGGATTTGAACTCAATCAAAGACGATGTCTCAGAAGGACACAGCAAAGAGAGAAAATCTTTTATTTCTCAGAAGCAAGAAGAACATTTCTGTGATAATTTTCCCCTGGTCAAATATTAACTAATACATGAGTAAAGCACAGAAACAGAACAAGAATAGAAGCTGCTTTCTCTAGCAATGAAAAGGCTGCATCTTTCTGAAAGCATGCCTTTCATACATTGGAAGATTCCATGTGATAAGGCCCTGGAATGAAGTGGGGACTCAAGAAAGCTGGTTAATATTCAAAAATCACCTCCTACAAGGTAAAGCAAGTTCATTCAAAATGAATAAGACATCAGGCAAAAATGACTTCTGGCCAAATTTAAACACAAAATGGAAACATACAGAGGGTGGAATCAAGGATGGGTAACCTGGGAGAAGTACAGAAACATTGAATGAGCATCCAGTGTTGAAGTTAGGAAAGCTGAAGCCCAAATGGAATATCTTCTGTCCAGGGATGCCAAAGGAAACAAGGAGGACTTCTGTAAGTACATGGATGACATAAGAAAAATAAAAAGTCTGTGGAAAATGTGGGTCCATTTCTCAAGGAGATGGGGGCCCTGGTTTCACAGGTCCAGGGCATGGAAAAGGCTGAGTTTTTGAATGCTGTTTTTGCCAAAAATTTTTACTAACCTGACTGGCCTTCAGGAATCTGAAGTCCCAGAGACCAGGGGGACATTCCTTTGTCCAGGTTAGGAAATATATAAGCAAGCTGGACATCTATAAAGAGCAGTGGATTTTATCTAATTAGTCTTCAGGAAGGGCTTTGACACTGATGAGAACCTCACAGATGGGCTATGTTGTATCTCTTCATGTTACTGTATTTTTGTTTTTCTTGGGAGATACGATTTGAAAAAATGCCATGTTAGTTGTGTTTTTGCATGAAATGTTGAATAAAACACAAATATGTACAGTATGTTCTCAGCTATGTAGAGAGCTTACAGATATCTTAGGTGTTTTTTCTTCAGACTCTGCAAGCTGAGGGGATCTTGAGAGAGGGTTAGTGTAGGTTACCACTGCAATGGCTGAGGATGGAACTCAAGTAAAATTTTCAGTCTTCTTAGAAACTAATCATGGTTGTTTAAGTAACTAGTTCAAGAAGAAAACATAGTTGGACTGTGACAGAAGGCTGAAAAGCTATGCTTTTCAAAATTGAGAAAGGAATGCAAAGTTTTCAGGTCTAGTTTGGTGCCTGGAAGAACTGGTATCAGGGAAGTAGGTGTTATTTTTAATCGTCTGAATATTTTTATTTCCCTTCCTTTGCTGTAAAGGATTCTTATGCTGATCACCCTCGTACATGAACAGAACTCCTAGATGAGTCAGATTAAATAAATCTTATGAGTATATAAAAAAACCCTCTCTAGATCGCCGGTTCTCCCCTGATTACTGAAACACTGCAATTTTACTGTGAGGCTAAGGTCTAATTGTAGCATTTTGTATTGAAGTCATGGGTGCACAGTTACTCTCTAAAGCTCTGTTGCTAGCCTTCCACAGTTAGCAGAATGAGAAAGAGGTAATGAGTGTTCCATGAATTCTTTTCTGGATGTCCCTGGGATTAAATGTCAACTTTTTTACTTTTCTGCATAGCTGTACTTGATTCCACTTTTGCTGCATATGAAATCTTGATTGAAAAAAGAACATGCAAATCTTTTTCTTTCAAGGTCTGTTGGACTCCTTTTTTATTACAATTTCCGGGGAAATGAAACCTCTTGGGTAAACGCACAAACCCCCCTATTAATTGCCAACAAACAGACAAAACTATAAAAGCTAAAATTGTAGAGATAGAAGGTCCTGTAAACAGTGTTGGTTTGAAGGGAAGCTGAAGTGGTCTTAACTGTTGTCTCTTATGTTTGTCTCATCCTCTGTAACAAAGAAGGCATTTGGGATACCTAGTCTCTTTCTTCAAGGTTAACTCTCAAAATGACCTCGCTATAGTTAAATGTTTTTCTATTACATTTAGGTTTATATGTATAGGAATAGAAGAGAGGAAAACCTTTTTTTAAAATAATTTTTAAAAATAAATGTAGGAAAACCCTTCTGTGAAACTTGATAAACCTGTTAAAAATAACAAAGAATTGGCTTTCTTCTAAGACTAAACAAAGGGCTTTCCTAGAATAAACAAATAATTTTATCACCAAAGCTATTTGCTGTCTGTGCTTCATTATAGAGTCTTTATATAAACTTAATTTAGTTTTAAAACTTTAATGAAATAGTATTCCATATTTTAGAGAAAACTAATCTTTGGCTGCTGATCCTCAGGAAAACAGGAATGCTTGACATCATGACTTAAAAACAAAACATGTTAACAGTATGGTTTTAAACTGAAATAAGAAGGCAGGCAAAATAATTCATACTTTTATCTTCTGTTCAAAGATGCAGAACAAAGAGCAGTGGGATTTTCAGATCTATGCAATTGTCTAAAGAAATGAAAAGTGTTAATCCTTTGCAGTTATTTTTCTGCAACTCTGGTCTCCTAAAGACCTTTTATTCTATCCCCATACACTCAGTTTAAGGAAGGTGAGTTTGAGGACACAAGAAACATGCCTAAGGTTACAGTAAGTTGATGATGCATCACGGTCACAGCAAGTTGCCTTCTTAAATGGGTCTATTTCTCAGCTAAAACTGGGTAAATAGGAAAAATGATTTTCTTCTTGTCAGTATCTCATTGCAAGGTCAAAGGAAGAAAAATAAAACCAGCATGTTTGTAACTGAGGTAGCATATTAAAGTATATTGAAGCATACCATACACAAACACTCAGGCCTGAACTATATTGCAGACATTTATTTATGTAAAAGGTCATGCATTTGTTTCTTTAAAGGGGAATAATGTTTGCTTTGCATTTGGTGAAGGTTAACCCTTCTTTTCAACAACAGTTTTATATTTTTCATAATGCTTCATTTATTTCTGGAGTTTCAGCAATTATACCCTGCTTTATATAGTCAATACAATAAAGCAGTCTGGAGTTTGCTCTTGAGTGAGTTTGAAATTTGAACCCAGAAACATACTACAAGAAACACATTAATCATAACATTTCTCCAGGCACAAAAAAAACTCTTCTTAATAAGAATCAATGGATTATTGTCATATGTTCATTCACTGTCTTTCTGTCCATATAAATCCTACATAAAACCCTGTCTCTGATCAAGCTGTGTAGAGTTTGATGAAAAATTTTGAAAGAATCTGATCCTGAGATTGCAGAACCTGACCCTGATCAGTACAGATGGCTTGGGATGGAAAAACTGGGAATGAAAGGAAAAGGAAAGAAAGAAATTCTGAGTTCTTACAGTGTAACTCTGATCTTATGTAACGTGCACTTACGTGTTATCTTTTTCTTACTTTCCTTGTAATAGACACTGTCTTCCATTTTTGTGTTTTTTTCCCCCTACTCCCACTGTGTGTTTGTATAATAGAAAATATACGCTGTTTGGAAAGAAAATACTTCATTCCCTGCAGCTACTAACAATTTACTTTTCTCAGAGTTAGAATGCAAACATTCTATTTCTGTTTTTCTTCACCTCAGATCATCCTGACAGTGCTTTACTCTGCTGGAAGGACATTTTGATGATAGGTGAAAGAAAACATAGCAAAGAATCCTTGTTCTGAGCTGATCTGACTGGTGTGATTGTGTGACTTGAGCACCAGTCTTTTAGAGCCTGGCTGTTGGTCTCATAGCACCCACAGATAGAGACTGAAGGTACAGGACAGTACTTTGCTCACATAACCATACCACCTCCCTGACTCCTTTATGCTTGAAAAATGTCCATGAGTACGTACTTCCAATTAAATACTTCAAGCCTATTTGTGCACTGTCTCTCAGTTAAGGTTAATTTCTCATATATTAGAACAAAAGCTAACAAATGCAAATACATTAATCTACTACAAATAAATAACATTTCAATTAATTAAATCATAAATATTAACTTCAATGCCTCCTTCCAGTTCCTGTAAAATCATCCTTACCATATAAACACTCCATTAATAACATTTATTTTGGTGTCTGAAAACCTCTTAGTGTGAATAGCTGAGGATCGTTCCAAGTCTTTAAGATTTAGTACCACACAGAAGAGAAGTTAAAATTTGTTCAGAAGTTTCTGATTAAGTGAAAAAAACCCCACAAACAATACCCAAAACCAGCAACCCCCAAATCCATTAAAAACCCTGCAATAAAAAATTAAGAAATAAAGTGATCGGTGCATGTTTTTGAAAAGCACTTGTGTGAATATATAGTTAGAAAAAGTTATATTGGCATATTTGTCATACTTATTTCATAAGAAGGATTAGAAAGCGTAAAGTGGCTGCATCATTTGAAAGTAATTCAGACACTTAGAAAAGCCATGAATCACACAATTTAATTTACAAAGTCTGCAAATCCTGTCATTCTTTTACTTTATGCCAGATAATCCTATCCCCAGATACATGATTTTGCTTACTGTACATTTTGATTAAATAATTGAGAACAAGGAAAGAAATTTAACAAACACAGCAGATTCATTTGCTTTCCTTATTTAAGTACCTTTTACCTTTAGCCCTACCTCAGTTTTTGCTGAAGATCAAATCAGCACAGAAGGGAAATGTAAAAATTGTTGACACTTTTAAAATTAAATAAGAAGAAAAAATAGTGATAGATTATCTCATCATCAATTCCCAGCACATTTTTGCACAGAGATGTGTATATTACTGTAATAACCATATCTTACAATTGGATACATTTGTAGATACCTTAGGAACCAAATAAGATTCTTTTCAGATGCAGTTTTATTATGTTAAACCAATTTGGACTCAATCACTATAGACTCAAAAGTATTTAATGCCATAATAGCTGTTTCAGCACTGTTTTTCAAGGCATCTTGTTAGATGCTTCTAGAATCTGAAATAATATATTAAAACATGTTTATTAAGGAAAAGAATTACAGTTATGGAATTTCTCTAAACTGCCAGAGAGAAAACCATGTAGCTAGACCTCTAGGTTTGGAAAAAAGCCTAGCAACAAGCATGATTACAAAATGCAAGAGTAATTGGTAAAGCACATTTCTGATTTCTGATTATATCAATTATAAAATACTTTCTTTATAATCCACATAGCTTCTGTAGAACCCAATTTATTAAAGAAAGGTATGCTGCATTACTACAAGGTTTTCTATCCAAAGGATTTATTTGGTGGAACGACTTGTGGCAACACTGGGAATGAACAAACAGAGAGTATTGAAAGGGATTGAAGAGAGATCTAAGTAAAAATTTGAATTTGAAGTCCATGGCAGTGTTATCTGAGTGAAAAACCTTGGTATTGGCTTTAAGATTACTAAAATATGAACAAAATAGCAGAAGTTTTACTTGGAGATATATGTCACTTGTGCACTTCCACTTTGTTCTGTTTCTTGTTTATTTTGATATTCTCTATCACTTTAGCTGAAAGCAATCTGTATCATCACTGAAACAATTCAGGTTATTAGTGGACTTTACTACCCAGTTGATATCTTATCTTTAAGAAAAAGTCAATAACCTTCTGTACAGGAAAAGGGCATTGGCCTTTCTCCTAGTGACATACTTTTTATATTAGAGAATTTGAATATCTGGATGAGAGGTTAATTAGACTATGTTGAATGAGGAATGCTTTATGCTGTGTACAAATGAAATGTAGTTCATTTGAATATTTTATGCTTGACTTTCATACAGAAGATTTATGGACCATAGCATTGACTACATTGTTAAAAGAGAAACTTGTACTTTTGAGAAGCTGGACTTGCCTGACTTGGTGAAATGGTGTGCAGAATGTTATCTGGAAAAAAGTCTCATTAAAAGCCCAGGAAATGATCAAATGAACCAGCTGGGGGAGAAATGAGTTTCCAGCACAGAAATTAATTACATTTAACTTCTGTGGTGCAATTCACTTGCTTCATCAGGTCATGTGTCATTTTTTGCTACTTAGGATTTCACACTTGGGCACAGGCCTTCCCCTATAGGTACCTTCTCCCATGTCTGTTCTGCATATGCCTTGAGCATCCTAAAGCAAAAACATTGATGTGATGGAGTAAATCCGGTGGAAGGCCACCAAGATGATTGGGACTCAGAACTCATTGAGTAGAGGTAGTGACTGTGAGGACTGGGTTTATTCTAGAAGACAGAGGGTATCTTACTTCTGCCTTCAACTACCTTATGGGAAGATGTGAACAATATGTAGACAGGTTCTTTTGGGATATGCACAGTGATAGATGAAAGATCCAAGTATAATTTACGGAGGGAAGTTTTGATTCTGTATTAGGAAAACAGTGTTCAGCATGAGGACAGTTAGACTCTAGAAATAGTTGTCCAGAGTAGTTCTGGAATCTCTGCACGTAGAGATATTCCAAATTCCACTCAAATTGAACAATCTGAACTCTGTTGAGCCAGATAACCAACACAGGCCCCTTCCAATCCAAATTACTCTATGATGCTATTTTGTGCACTTGAAGTGTGCCAACTAAGTTTACAGAGTAGGCAGGTGTGTGTCACAATTCATTTGACATGTTTCAGGCATCTCTAAGAAGAATCAGTTGCTCAAAATATTAACTGTAGTGTAATGGCTATAAAACTTTACTATTATGAAAGTAGTCTTCTAAAATTTATTCACATTAATCATGTTGGTGGAATCACCATGATCATTATAAAATGACAGAATGTGAAAGTAAAGGACTTCGAACAATTTCCTCTATTCTTTGAACATCAATATTCTTTAAGCTCTTTTATCAGCTTTTCTTTCAAAATGCTAACAGGGATTCTTCTTCAGTAGTCAGATTTGACTAAAAATTTGAAACACTCTTTGCTCAACAATTTAGTGATTATAATTGTCATCGTGAGTATGGAAGGCAGTTGCTTCATGACCTCAGCCAGAGGAGTTTCTAACCTCCTCGAAAAATGAACAGTCTCTAGTTTAAAGGCATAAACCCCCTCCCACTGAACTGGTGACATTAAGGTTGTACTGTCTATTTTTCACCTTCAATCACAAAAAGAGGTGGGGTTTTGCTGACTTCTCCCAATCCATGCCCTAATTTCGAAGGATTATGAGAGATGCTTCAACTGAACAATTGCTAGATGAGTATGTCCCAGTATATCTGCCAAGCCAGTGTTTACAAGTTTATTCGTCCTTAATTTACAGCAGTCATGCTGCTTTCCACTCAGTGAATAGGTAAGATGCTGAGCTACTTAAAAGTACAGCATTTGCTTACTGACGTTAGTCTTTCACATGCAACAGTGGAGATTTCAGTTCTGTGGTTTCTGTTACTGGAAATTGTAATGGACCATGAGACACTGCAACAATTAATAGATTCTCATGCTCCAAATAAAAAAACAAAACAAAACAAAACCCTCCCCCCCCCAAAAAAAAAAAAAACCAAACCCAACCAAACAAACCCCCAAAACCAAAAAACAAACAAACAAACAAAAGCTATATGGCATGGAAGACAGAGCTTGCCTTTTTTTTTTTTCTTCCCAGCAAAAATCCTCTCTGATGGATGGATACCAGCTTGTTTCCTTCCAGTTTTTTTGCCTTTTTGAATTGAGCCAATGTCATCTTAGATATTCAGTATTTGACTGTTTCCTCTCACCTACACAATTAGCAGAGTTGTCTTCAATGCGTAAGATGTCAACAAGGCCTTAAACTCTGTCAGTGTGCACAACTGTAAAACAGGTGCAGTAAACTCTTTATTCTGTCCCTGATGCTTAGAAAGTTTTACTATTTCTTCAGGTCTCTGAAGTTTTGATGGTGTTGAAAAGGGCTGAAGAATGGGGTGCCGACAATATAATCAGGTATATAATGCCTTAAGATGCTCAGCTTGAAAGTTTCAGTCTCTTATCTCTCACAGAAATGTAGAGTTCAAAGTTATCTCCAGCATTTTTGAATCCAGTGAACTTCTTCCCAAACAACCATTTAATCCAATCCCTTTCACCAAGTTGGTAAGATTGCTTAAAAGAAGCCAAAAATCTGCTTCTAATCTGAAAATTTGTTTTGAATTTCAATTCCAGTATGTGAAAGATTTTTTTCAATTTTTTCAACACTGAAAGAAATGTATTCTTGTAGTTCGGAAAGTCTTATGTGAATCCCTCCCTTAGCTGATATTTTCCCTAACAGATTTACAGAGCAATCATATCTCCTTTTCTTCTTCATTATTCTGTAATAAGCAAGCCATTCTCTTCTGTCTTCTAATCGTATGGTAGTAAGATGTATTACTATTCCCAAAATCTTCTTGATAAAAATTCTTTTACAGTCATGAAATCTGAGCTAATCTTTCTTAAGCACAGATGACCAAAACTGTGTGGGTATTCTACACAGAGATTAATGAGGGTCTTTTTTTCATATCTGTCCTCACATTAATACTTTTTAGATCATATTTGACATTTTTGTGTTTGCACTGCTTTTTTCCAATCCGTCAATTGTTTCTCCTCCCTTTAATATGCATGACAGAAATTTTATTTTGTTTTAGTTTTTCCTCCCTCCCCTCCCCTCCCCTCCCTCCCATCCTGTTCAGGGTTCTGATTTCTTGAATAAATATAATTTAAAAAGTACTAAAAGACTAAAAAAAAAAATATTTTTCAAAGAGTTCCATGAGGTTTTTGCTATAGTAACTCTAATTTTCCAACTTCCAATTCTACCTATGAATTGCTGTCTTCTCAAGTTCAATGAGTAATTTCTCCTGTGGCAACATGTCATCTGCTTCACTGAAATCCAGACATGTTTCATCTACTACATTTCACTACTCTGAAAAGTAGGTGTCAAAGAAGGATTTATAGATCACAATCTATGCCTTGTACCATCTACCCCTTTTAGCATTTTCCTTCATGTCTCTAATTATTCTTTCCTTCCAAATACCTTCTAAAGCTTTGCACTCCTTTAGGGCCTGCTTTGTTACTGTCCAGTAACTGTCCATCATTTTATTAGCTGTGCCTGCTGTTCCTTGATTACCTAGAAATATATCTGTAACTTTATGCATTTATTGAAAAATGTTGCCATTACAACTGCAATTTCATTTGCAGTTTTCTTCAGGAGACAATGTTTCATCCCTGACTGCATTAAGTTGCTTGATTTTACTGTCATTTCAGATATGAATCTTTTAATTTTCTACTCTCATCTTCTCTTTGCTACTAAATTAAATATTGTTGCCCATATTGAAAACTAAAATTTTCATTTGATTTTTAGAACGTTCCACAAACAATTTAAATCTGTATTCTACTCGTTAAAGTATAAGTCTTTTTCTTTCCCTTATTTTTTTTTCTTGTTATTCTATTTCCTGAGCAGAAGGCTGGAAGTTATTATTCCTAAAACATGCTGTGTATTTTTTGCATAAACTAAGTGGAATGAGAATAACTTTCAGAATAATTCAGAGTACATATTGAAAAATACATATGAGAAATCTGAAGTAATTTTAAAAGCAAGAAAAGCTGTAAAAGATAAGGATTATCAGGATGGGATCATTTGGTGTTGATTTCACTTTTTCTTTCTTATTTGCTAAATTAAGATTAAAAAAGAAATTATGAACTACACATGCTGAATTTATTATTTTTGATAATGACTGTCTTCGCCCATTATCAATTTAATTCATAACAAATCACAACAAAGTTATTAATCTTTGTTAGTGAGTAATTTCATAATTAAAAAAAACCCCAAAACTAACTTTTTAACTGTGTGGAAAAGTGGAATGACTTTTTATGTAGGGGCAGTCAGCTACTATGGATAGCCAATCGCACTGGCTTTATCCATTCTAGTAACTCAAGAAATGTTTGCAAACAGTCACAGAATCATGGCATTTCAGAATCATGGAACAGCTGAGCTTGAAAAGTGCCTCTTGAGGTCATCTAGTCCTATCCCTTTCTCAGAGCAAGCTCAGCTGGAGTAAGCTTGTCAGTGCCATGTCCAATCATATTTTTAACATCCTATAGAAAGAGGCTCCATAACTTCTCTGGGCAGTCTCTTCCAGTGTTTGACCACCATTAGAAAAAAAAAAAATTAAAAAAATGTTTATGTTCAAGTGGAATTACTTGTATTTTAATTTGTCTCCATTTCCTCTTCTCTTACCACTTCATACCTTAAAGAGGAGTCTTCATCTTCCCTGCCCTCATCAGATATTTATAGGCTTTGATAAGAACCACTTGAATCTGCTCTTTTTGAAACTGAACAACCTTAGGTCCCTCAGCCTCTCTTCTGTGTTAGATACTCCAGTCCATTAGATAATCTTTGTGGCCCATTTTTGTGTCCCTTTGCTGAATTTGTCCCGGTAGTAACCTTTCTCATCCTGAGGACTTTAGAACTGGACATACCACTCCAGATTTGTCTAACCAGGGCTGAGTAGAGAGGAAGCATCGCCTGTCTCAACCTGCTAGGAACATTTCTCCTAAGGTAGCCTGGAATGCTGTTGGCTGTCTTTGCTGCAAGGTGCACCACTGTGTCATTGACAGTTTGTCCACCTTGACTCCCAGGACCATTTCTGCAGAGCCACTTTGCAGCTGGTCATTCCCCACCAAGTGCTGGTGCGGGGTTATCCATCCCCAGGTTCCATATTTGCCTTTGCCTTTTTTAAACGGCATTAGCTCTTCTGCCCAGTTACCCAGTACAACCCTACGGCTGCCAAACACCCCTCCCAGGTTTATATCATCTGCAAATTTGCTGACAGTGCACTGTGTTACCAGAGTCAGTGTTAACCCTTGGAATATTGTACTCTCTAGAGGACTTCACAGTGATGACCATAATCTGTTGGTTGTAGCACAAGAGCCAGTTGTCAGTGTACCCCACCATCCATGTATCATTCAGTTTGAATGTTATGAGATACAGCCTTGAAAACCACAGATTACACAGAGAGATTGTAAAGAAAGGATTTAGTGAAACCAGACAGACTGGGGTGACCAAGCATAAGTCTCCTTTTACACACAACTAGCCCCTTTCACACCACTTTCTGTCACCTCCCTTTAGTTCCTCTCTGATCCCTAGACATCACAGCATGTCTGTACAANATCACAGCATGTCTGTACAACTCTACTGATGCCCGCAACCCACCCAGCCTGGGTGTCCCCTTATTTACAGCCTTATCAGTTGCAAAATCCAGGTTGATCTTTTTGGAAGTAGTGCCTGTAATTTCTGGATAGGTCATCAGTGAGTGTGACTGGTGAGGTTTTTCTCTTTTCATTGTCTCCACGGGTGTTTTGCCACATCTTTGGTGTATTTTGTTTCTTCTTTCTCTGTTTTCCCTTAGTTTTCCAATAGACAAGATCGTCAACCAGATAACCTCACCGGAATAAACATTCTCACACTCCCACATGCCCTCATCAATTACCATGACTGACTAGGTTTAGTTGTTATCACTGTCTCCCCTATAATTTGTCAGTTATGTGTCCCTGTATGTTGTTGTTTGTGGCTTCTTCCTTTTCTTATTATCCCTTTTATGTACAGTGAAAATGTCCTTGAATAGATACCCTTAAAGGAGCTGAAACTTTCCTTTTTAATAATGTTTCATAATGGACTTTCTCACGTCCAATTGCTCAAACACATCCTGGTCTGATCCTCCTCCATCAAGGAATTTTCCAGTGTCACAGGGGCCTGAGATTCATGAAGGCTGGTCAATACCACTAAAGACTGTTATAAGGATAGCATCAACTACCTCATTTATTTCCATATCTTTTGCCACCCTGACTCCTAACCTACTTGTTTTTGTTGCTCTTGTAGTTATATCTGTAGAGGCCCTTTTTGTTGCTCTTCACAAGCCTTGCCTGATAAAATCAAGGGGGGGTTTGTCTTTCCTATCTGCAGTCCTGCATGTTTTCAAAGTGTCACTACCTTCCTCCAAGATCCCTGCTTCTCCCTCTTGTATGTTTCATTTCTACATTAGAGTTTTGTCGGCATCTGCTTTTACATTCTAGTTCTAGCTCTTTCTCTGAGATGAACCATTTTTGACTTTGGAGGAGGTGATTCTTGATCTTTTTAGAACCCTGGTCTCAATAACCTGCTCTAGAAGCTGGCAGACTGGTCCTGTGCTAAACATTTCCTCAGCATCTATGATGGGTGGAGACATGCCACAGAGCTTTCTCAACAAGCAGTTTGCATACCACCATCTTGTCTGGTGAGGCAAAATGCATTGGAACAGGTTGTAGGTCATTTCATTCTGCTTGGTCTCTGTGACACAGAACTGTCTCAGGCTCATTCAGCTTGCTGGAATTGGCATAGCAATGGCACCTGAATCACCTGCTTTTCATATTTCTGGATTGTTAGTTGTCTTTGACCTTAGATTTTTGCTCTGCTTCTCACTTTTCCATTAATTCTTAGAAATCCGTTTCTGGTTCATTTGATCGATTTCATAAACCAAAAATGCACTTCTGTCTGGAGACATGGACTATGACTATACTGGTAACTAAAGAAAACTATGGGGTGATTATGTTTGTTCCTCTCTAAAGACACCTGTTGGAGACCATCTGAGTGATACCTCTTGTGCCAAGGGCTGGCTACTGTAAGCACAGCAGCTGCAGCCACACTGCATCGCACTCAACCGTCTGGGCCTGATGCTGTAACTCCTTGGCCCTGTCGTATGCTTACCAGCTTCTGTGCTTTTTCAGCTGAATGTGTCTGAAACAATTTGGTGGCTGAACATCAGCCAGGCAGAGGAGTGTTTTTACAGCAATCCAAACCCTGAAAGTTACATGAGAGAAAAGCCAAAATCCTTGGGGGTGAGAAGCTCCAGGTGGTAAAGGACTATTAAGAGTGAAAGTAGCCAAATTGTGCAGATCAGTTCTGGTTTTTGGGGTGGTGCCCAAGATAATCTTTCAGACCTCTGTTCAGGCATTGTTGTAGAGAGTGCTAACTGGAGCAGTCTAAATAAATACTGCAAATGGACTTCCAGGGGCTCAGTTTGTGAACTTGCTCCCTGCTCTCTTTTTCTCATTAGTTTCAACATACTCAAAGAATTCCAGATGAATGCATGGAGGTTATTTGCCACCTGTATTTAGCTTACTCCATCCTACACTTAAATCTTTTTCCTGGACATGAAGTCTAGGCCTGACAGTAGAAAGATAATAAGAGAAAAATGTAAGATGATGCTTTAAAATGAGATAAATTTGATAATGAGTTTTTGATGTTGGACACATAGAAATAGGACAAAGACATCTGTCCTCTACTTTCTAATCAAGACTAACTAAGAGGGTAGCTAGCTTCTAAAAGGGAGTAGTTAAAATTGTAGCTTCAGAACTCGTAAGTCAGTAAATATTATGTAAGATAAAGAATTTTGTTCTCTTGAATCTGAGGAGGGGGTTAAAATGTCTTTCTGCTGAACAGAGCAGCAGTGAAAATTGACTCCCCCAGGCATTACATTTACTGAGATTTTTTTTCTGGTTTCTCTAATTTGCTTTTATTTTTTACACCAACCTCCTTTATTCCTGTCTCTGTTTTACAAGGCTACATCAATCCAATGCTATTTCTTATTCTTTTCTTAGGGAAATAAGAGCGTACCTATGAAGGAGCTGTGCTCCATTTGGAGTAATACTGAGTTTCCTAAATCTGCTCTTATTTCTGGAGAAGGCACTAGAATCCAGATAGTCAACTTTTACATGACGATGACTTGATCATGGAAGAAACAGGTTCTTTATGGATTTTCCCATTCCTAACATGCTTATAATACTCTATCTGATGTTTGTGCATTCAAGAAATTGTTGATTCCCTCCAACAGTCATCTCCATAATAACATATTTTATCTGCTCTTCCCTTTACTTCCTGTAGTCTTTCTATACAACCCATTCCCTCATTTTTCATTTAAAGGGAAAGTATTTTGCTACTTATCTGGATAGATATGATTTTTTTCATAGATCCATCCTATATATGTTTGATAAAGATTAATATCAGGCCCTTTATTTTATAAAGAAAATATATCTTTCTATATCTTCTATGTATAGGATGTGTATATTCTACATACTCTAATATTTCTGTGTTTTCTCTCATTATCCAAGTATCAAAAATAGCAATTTCATTAAGATGTGTGTTCCCACTATATCGTGCTACACTGGTTTCAATGAGATTAAAATCTTCAAATGCAAACTAGAACCAGATTTTCAGAGCAATATTTTTATGAGATAGCTTATGAAAAATGTGGACAGCTATTTTTGTGATTTAAATGGGTTTATAAATAAAACCACCTATCTTTTTAGCTCTGTATCCTCTCCCCACTGAGAAGCCTGAGGCAAAAATAGCTTAAAAAATCTTCTCTGTGTCTCATCTGTTTCATGTTAAATGGCTTCATGCTCTGCACATTAAGATGCTCAGTTTCCTTTTCGTTTTCCTGATAACAGCTCTTAAAAGATTTCTAATTAATGTTGTCTGGTCTGGGCAAATGTACATGGAGCTACCATTCTTGCTCATATCCAGAACTCATGCCACAAAACAAGTCAAATAAAAAAAATAGGAAAGAAAAGTACGTAAGAGTTGCTGAGGAAAGGATGACTTTCATTCTTTGAAGTCACTCACATTGATGTCATTTCCAAACTTCCATTAAAATTTATCTCATATAGATTTGCATGTGGATCAGAACAAGACTGGGTAACTTACTTTATTGTATTCTGATAGTTTCATCTAACCATCCATGGAATGTGGATTTATGCCCTGAAACAGATGATTCTTTATAATTGTTTCTTGATAATGATTTCTAGTCACTAGAACACCGGTCACAGTTTAGCCATTTTAAAAATACCTTGATATTGCTTGTTAATCTTAGAAAATGGTCCCCATAGAACAAAATAACAGTAAATTAATGACAGGAATGACAGTAAGAGAATGTTTAATCTGAGCACTGTATAGGCAGGGAGTGACAAGTTCAAAGTTTTGTGTATAACTGTAGTGCATAACAAGTGTTTGTAAACTTTACCAAAGTATACATTATAACTTAACAGAGTACCTTAGAATAGCATTTGTATTGTTCTGGTACTGGTGTCCTGGATACCTGTGATTAGGTTTTTTCCCCCTCAGCCTTCTGTTATTAAACTGGTGGGCATGTAAGAATAAGTGTCTTGTAAATCAGACTTTTTATATAACAAGTTCTTTTTTTGCCTGTGGTACGTATTTTGATTATATCACCTCTCAGTTCTTCATTAAAGCCCTAGAACACTTACAAAAGTTTCCTTAACTCCAGTTGAAATTAAGCAGGTGTTTCAGACTAATCACTTGCTGCAATGCTTTGTGAAATGGGATTTTAATCAGCAACTATAAGATATATTTTCTTTCTAGAAGTATAGATTTCTTTCAGTGTAATTGAGAGGGTAAGCCAGTTAACTAAGCTAATTTAGTGGCATATGTCTGAGCGGTCCTAGTTTTATTAGGTGCCTTTTAGAAGTGATATCCATTAACTGCAAAACTAATAGGCTGATTCAGAAAGCATTTAATTTATAGAGAAGAAATACTTACTCCATTTTCCCACTGACGTACAACTCACCAGAGTAAATGTAGGTATTTGTACATTCAGATCTTTATTTAGCCCATTGTTGCTGGCATCTGTTCACTACTGTTCTACATAGTATACTTGGCCTGCAGTGCATTATTTAGTCACAATTTATGTCAGGTTTTTAACACAATTGTTTCTAAGGACTGGTCCTTCAACTCTCTGCGATAATGGTGACAATTCTTTGAGCTGTAGAAGTTGATTGTAATATCTAAGAGCTGCTTACAAGCAATAAATACACAGAATGACCTTCAGCTATGGTTTAATTCCTCTCAATATACCTTTAATGCAGATATATATGTGTTTATGCCTAATAAGCTGAGTCTGTTACAGGACCTGCAATGCTGGACAGTTGTACTAGGGAGGGAGGCACGATTCACACAGCATCTTTGGCTGGGTTTTTCTACTTCCTGTTCATTAGCTGAGAATTATCTCTACAATTTGATGTCAACACAAAAATTTCATTTAGATTTTATATTTCCAAAACTGTTAGGAAGCAGTTTTCCCTTGAACCATTAATGCTCTCTAGCTATATGTACATCTTATTCTGCAGGTGTGTTTCTTGAAGGAGCACTTTACTTCTTTGCTTTATGTTTTACCTGGGGGAAATAGAGCTGGAATGCGGGTATTGAATGCATTTTAAAAATTGTATACTCCAGTGAAATTGGAGTAAGTTTCTCATAATTTCCTAGGGGATTTAATGAAAGATCTATTGCTTCCAAATTTCAGAGTACTGTTTTTAATTTTTTCAGTGACTAAGCTGGTAAATTACAATAAATTATCTGCCCCCCCTTTTCTGTAGTGGAAAAGTTTATTTTTCTATTTGGCAGCTACTAAATGTAATTGTAGGGGTTATGACTTTTTCTAAAGAGAAGACACAGTTCAATTGCAACTCGACTGAGACTGGGAATTACTGTTGGAAATGATAAATTATACTGGGGGTCAGATGAGATATGCTTAGGTCTTTCTTGATCGGTACATTTATGAAGCTTGACAAAAAAGATAGGAAAACCGTTTTTGCCCAAAGTTGTGCTATATGTAACCTCTGTCCAAAGAATACAATATCTCATAAAGATGCAAATCCTGAGACCGAGAATCAGGATGAAAAAATGGTTCACAGTTCTAACCACAGTGACTACTGTGTCTTAAGTAATAATTAAATACGCCTTATCTCCTGGGTTTTTT
>VWZQ01003335.1:9926-47222 GCA_013397015.1 Myiagra hebetior
TGGACTGGACTGGACTGGACTGGACTGGACTGGAATTGGACTGGACTGGACTGCACTGGAGTGGACTGGACTCGGCTGGACTGGACTGGACTGGACTGGGCTGGACTGGACTGGGATGGACTGGACTGCACTGGACTGGACTGGACTGGACTACACTGGATTGCACTGGATTGCACTGGACTGGACTGGGCTGCACTGGACTGCACTGGACTGGACTGGACAGTCTCTTTAGTGCCCGTTTACCGCCCCTTTACTGCCCCTGCCCCTCCCTGCACTGGCCTTGCACTGTCCTTACGCTGTCCTGCACTGCCTCTGCACCGGCCTGCGCTGCACACGTCCTGCCCCACTGCTGCATTCAGTAAAGAGCACAGAAAGGAGCTCCGAGCAAAAGCCTCCCTCTCTCTCCCCTGCTCACGGTACCTTCAGAACACAGCTCTGGCCTGCGCTTTGGGGTCACTGCCTTGTGTTACCTCAGAAATCACGAGGGCTGTGGGCTTGTTAGCGAAAGAAAGAAAGAAGGAAGGGTTTCCATCCTTGTGTGGTCACCTGATGCTGGGCCCTGTGATGTTGTGGGAAGTGATGGATGCTGGTGGACATGTGAGAAGAATCACAAGAACTTTCAATACTGGAAGTAAAAGCAAGTAAAACTAGAGGAGAGGGGACACAGCGACTCACAAGAGCTGCACAGACCACCTGTCTCCTTCCTAACCACCATTAGAACCAGAGCATGCCCCCAAAAGGGCAATGTTCCAGGCACTGTCCAGCTACTACCCTCCTCCTCCTGGTGCTCTGTTTTCTCATTACAGCAGTGCAATTAGTGCAGGAAGTACTTCTGCCCATCTTCATTTGCTTTTCAGAGGGATTTTCCCAGGCTTTCTCTTGTTCTGTGCGTGCTTGGTCACTGGCATGTGGCCACAGCAGCCCTGCTGCAGGCGTTGGCCTCTGCCTTACACCCAGCAGCCCCTCATGGCCACACGTTCAGCCACAGCCCCATGCTGATGTTTGGACCTGGCACATCACTGAGTGTGTGAGGAGCAATCAGTCCTGGGCAATGTTGGCCATGGGCAAGCGAGGTGCACCCCTGGGCCTCTGGGTGGCCAAGGAAGTGACATCCACGGACACCAACAAGGTCAGGCCGTGGCCAAATGGGCTGGCAGCTCCCACACAGTTGTTGTGGGGGCTCAGGACTGCTCCAGCTCACTGGGCAAGGTGCTGGTTGGCAGCACCCTCCTGCTCCAGTGCCCATGGTGGCTCTGGGACAGGGATGCTCAGTCCCCACTGCTCACTGGGCACTGGGGGACAAGAACTCACTGGGCAGGGATTGTTTCCAGCAGGCTGAACCTGCTCCTGTTGCTGCCCTTTTATCCTTTCCACTGCACCACACAGCAGAGTTCCCCTGGGAATATTGCTAGGACGATGACACTGGGACCTAGGGATGACACAAGGATCCAGGGGTGCCTGAACAATCTCCTCTTAGCTGTGACTTCATGCAGCAAAACCTCAGTCCCCACATTCAGAGCTCTGTGCTTCTGCTATGCTGGCTCTCACCCTGTGAACATGCCAGGGCTGGCCAGGAGCAGTGCCAGCCCAACGCAGTGGGAGAGCAGCTGGTGTTCCCTCCCATCTTCCTGCCACGTGCCAGCAATCCTGAGAAACAGCTGGCTTTGAACTCATGGATTTTGGATGGGAGCTGAATCATCTGCTTAGGTGCATCCTTTTGAGAGGGAAATGGCTTTGTCATCTGTGTCCAGCCTCTGACCTCCTGGCTTTGCCACCATTCCTCCAGGAGACATTATAAACTATGCACAGACACACAGATGATCAGACAAGATGCCAGCACGGGACACACAGCCCAGGATGCTTCTCCCTCACCTGTTGCAGCACCATGATCCTTTATTTGTGAGGCTCTGCAGAGAGGTAAAGCATCAATAATTGCTTTTTAGCAGAGATCTGGAATGTGCTGTGAAAGGTTATGTTCCCCCAGCAGCCCAAGCCCCGTGAATCAGCATCTGTGCTGTGGTCAGAGCTCATCCCTCCCCATTATGGAGCCCAGGAGGTGACAGCCTCCCTGGGGCACCTGTAGGCCCATTGTTTGGAGAGGCTGTAGCTGCATGATTGAAGCTTCACCCTGAAACAGCAGAATTTGGGATGCTGATGTTGAACATCCCCATCAGCTCCCCTTTTAGCCCCAGCTGGAGCCTAGTCCTGGTCCCTCTGTGCAGTGTGAACAGCAGGAGCATCCCCTGGCATGGCACCAGGCTGGGCAGTGCCAGCAGATGCCCTGCCCAGGACTGGCACGGGGCTGTGGGATGCTGCTCTCATGGAACAGATGCTCTGCACCAGGGTGTGGAGCTGCCAGCTTGGGCCCAGGTGCTGCAGGACATCCTTCAGCACCCAACGGAGTCCTGGACCCCTTGATGTAAAGGTTTTCCCAAATAACACCCCTTGCTGCCAACAGAACCTGTTGCCCATGTAAAATTGCTTATTTCCATCTTTGCAGGTTTGAGCTGCAAATGCAGATATTGGAGCCAAAGGAGGAGTGGCACCATTTTACCATGTGCTGCACTAATCCATCAATCCAAGAAGAGAGTTCTAACACAGATGGGGATGTCCTTGTCATGGCCATTTCACTTTCTGGGACATCAGCTACAAGGTCTAAAACTAGCAGTGAGTGGCAGTCATTTCCCAATGAACACGTCTCCCATCTGGGGATTGAAAACACACACCCGAGCGTCCCCTGGTCTCGGATTCCTGTTTAAGTGCTCCTGGCATCTCCTTCCTTTCAGCACTCACTTCAGTTGGCAAAGTAATATTTTTCTTTCTTTTTTTAGCATATCCCTCTCGGGAGGCTCCAAGATCTGGGCTGGGACCTGAGAATGCTGTGTTTGGAGAACTTGATTATGCACTGGGGAAATGAAGGATAACATGGGTTGGAAAGAGTTTGGCTCAAAGCACATGGATTGGGTCCAAAACTCTTCACCGTTCTCTGTTCCGTGCAGTAAATATGTATTCTTGGAGATGGGTGTCAGAGGAACTGTTTGGCCTTGCAGGAGGAGGGGGATGAAGTGGGAAGTGCAATGGATCCGGCTCCCGGGGAGCTTCCCTGGGTCTCAGCGAAACACGAGGGGAAGGGGAAGCAACTGCTGACCCAGTGTCAGTCCCTTGTGTCGGCTCTCCAGATGCAGGCAGGGAAGGTCCACAGGAGACAAGAAGCTCTGCATTTGGATTTCCCTGTTTCACTTTGGTTGGAGTGCAAATACACTCCAAGGACTTTGATTCCTCTGGATCCTGCTCTCCTGGAGCCTCTCCTGGGGGATCCTGTGGCTCTCCCTGAGCAGTGCCCAGCTGTGGGGCAGGGGAGGGGCAGAGGGGTGAATTGGGGTTGATCTTTTCTGACCTGGACAAGCCCCAGGGGAAGGACTCTATGAGGTGAGGATGGGGCAGCTTGAAGCAAGCCCTTCCCACTGCCCTTGGCATCCTTGGTCAGGAAGGAGTGGGATGCTGCTGGTCCAGGAGAGACCCCCAGACTCCCCATGACCCCAGAAGCAGGCTTCATCCCAGGAAGCTTTGCTTCTGTGGGCTCCTGCCAGCTCTTTCCTGCACTGAGACCAGGAGGGGGAAGAAGTGGAAAGGGATTGCTGTAAACAGAAAGAAAAGAGTGAGAGAAGAAGGGGTGAGGTAAATCAAGGTAATAGCAGCACCACTGCTAATGGATATTACACTTCCCTCCGTGACCTCAGCTGCAGGGACATGATTTAGAGGCTTCGGTTAGAAAGGCAAGCAGGAAATGAAGCAATGCTCTGAGATAGGGTATCTTTGGATAAATAGCTGCAGGAGGAAGGTGGCCATTATTTGCCAATATTTTCTTCCCAGTCCCAAATGATATTGCTATTTTGCTAAAGCCAGAGCCTTCAAGGCTTTGGAGCCTCTGAAGATGTCTGGCCAGCCCCAAATACCCCCATGAACTGGCAGCCACGGTCCAGGTAAGAGCCCTGTAGAGATGGCAAGAGGTGTTGAGCAGGTTCAAACCATCCTGAACATGCCATGAAAGGACCCAGGTGAAGTGAGGGCAGGACTCTGACTGTTTGTGTCATTTTTTCCCTTATGTATCCAGGAGAGGGGTTGGGGATCAGCATGGACAAATCCATCTACTACATGGAGGGAGGGAAACAAGGTCTGAAATAGGCAAAGGAGGATGAACATGGCCTAATTATGGGGTTTTTTTTTTCCTCCCAGGGACGCTCAAATAACTCAATCCCAGGAGACCAGTTTCATGTGCTCCTGAACTTCTCAGCCCAGTGTCCCTCCCCAGGACTCCTGGTGTGAACCATCACGAGCAGGCCTGTCAGGCAGTCTGTCCTGCCCTGTGAGATTCCCCATGCCACCTCTTCGGGCAGCCAAGAATCCATCACATTTGCATTCCACCAGCATCCTTCAGCTCCCCACACCCAGGCGCCAAAACCAGGAGATTTCTGCAAATATTAACATTTCTGGCTGCCGCTTGTTTGCCTGTTTACTCTGAGCTGTGCATGAAACCTCTCTGGTACTCCACACGCAGCATGGGCTTGGCCAGAACAGCTTTGTCCTCTCAGCCTTCCCTGTGATGGGTTGTGTGTCAGCCCCCAGCCAACCTGCTGGGCACTGGGTGCAGAATTCCTGGAATGCTCTTCTCCTGCACTTGGATCTCTGGTTCATGCTGCTGAGGATTCACAGATGTGCTAAGCTGCCTCTTCAGATCCCAAAGCATTTGCAGGTTTTGATTTTTAATGTTTTTTTAGGTTTCTGACCTCAGCTCTCTATAGGAGGGGTGTGGGAAAGGTCTTCATGACCTCATCTTACAAAAACAGGCTGGGCTGGCTTGGCTGCTCCAGGTGCTGGAGTCTTGTTCATTAGCATCCACATTCCAGGGGCAGAACCCAGTAGCCATGAAATCCACACCTGTGGTCACATCACATACCCAGATTGCTTTCTCCTGGCTGGACTGAGGCTGTTTGCTATATTCATTACTTGCACTAAAGACATCCACAGAGCCCAGTTCTCTCCCTGATGTCACATATGAAAGTCTTTAGTCCATTCTGTGGAAATGGAGAGAATTAATTTATCATCACACAGCCTTCAAAAGCCAAGGGACATTTCTGCAGAAGATTCCACAAGAACAGTATTTCTCAGTGCAGCATTTCACGCACAGCATAGGTTATTGGGTATAAATGTCCCCCCTTGGTATTTATTAATTGGGCATAAATGTCCCCCCTTGGTATTTATTTTGCACTTTGCTATCTGAGAAAGATGCAGATGTGCTCCAAAATCTCATTCATTTTGGAGAAACAGACTCCACTCTGCCTGCAGCTCAGCAGCCTTAGCCTGGGGGCACCTCCTGTGCTCCCAAGAGGATTTAAAAGCAGCTCTTTACAACCTGGTTCTACTTCTCCCCTTTCCACTTTCTTACAGCCACACACTGAAAGCTGGAGCCAGAGCATCACCAAAGTGGCCACCAGAAACAAAATGAAAGAAATTCAGTTGCCATTGAGCGAGATAACCATCTCCCTTAAAGACAATAATTAAAGTGGCTGTACCTTTGTTAAAAAATCTGAACGATCCGCAGAAAGATTTTCCTTCTGGAGCTGTCACCATAACAACGAATGTTTGCAAAGGATGCAATGGGGAGGGAGCAGGGAGAGACGTGCCCTTGGTAAGCACAGAGTGCCATCCCTGGCCATGCAGCCGATGGCCACAGGTGATGCCAAGGATGAGGGGCAGGCCAGACCAGCATAGTCCTGGGAATATTGCACAAACCTGAGCTATTCCCGGTGTCTGTACTGGTGAGGTTGTGGCAGTGCTTGGCTGGGCAGCTCACTGCAACCCAAACCCTGTGTCAGAGCTGCCCTGAGCAGTCCTGGGGCCGGGGCTGCCATGCGAGCCAGGCTGAAGCTGAGGCCAGGGGCAGGTGGTGGCCTTCAGGAGGCTGCAGCTCCTGCCTCTGGTTTTGGCAGTACAGTAAATACTGAGAGTGATGATCTTACCACGGGAATGAATTGATCTTTTTCAAAGTCCTGCCATTTGCTCCCCATACAAAGCTCACAAACTGATTTATTTGTAACAGGAGATGAGGACGCTCCTTCCTACTCCTTTTTTCAGGGCAATAAGCCAGGGTACTGCCTTGCCCAGGACAGTTGTCAAAAGAGGGAATAACCCATCCGGAAAACACAGCACCAGGGCCCTTCTCCCTTTCCCCTTTCTCCAGCTACCTGGGCTGGCTGTGCTCCTCTGCTTTACCCTGCAAAATAACAATGCACACTCTCTGGTCCTGCATCTTGTGCCCAAATTGAATGTCACCCTGAAGGAGCGTGGTTTTCCCCATGGGGAACTGAGCACTATGAGCTGCACCATTCGAAGGCACTGAGTGCTCCCAGAGGTAATGCTGTGCAAAGCCATTATTTCCCCTGATACCTTAAATATCTTAAATGCCTGGGGAGAAGTAAGTCTTTTCTCCCTCCAGCACGAAATGGCTTTCAAAGTAGATTTGCAGGCTCCAGACTCACCTCCCTTGTGTCTGGTGGGAGCTCTTCAGTGAAGGCAGAGAGGAAACTGCACATCGAATAATAAATTGCAGGCACGTGCTCCCCTGAGCAGTTGTTTGGAAAGTGTCCCATATGGCTTGTGCCAAATTTGCTGGCCAGGGAAGCTCAGTGGTATTAGCATGTTCCAGTTAATTAGGGCTGTGAGTCGTCCTTTTCATCGCCCGGAAGAGCTGAGAGAAGGACAAACCCAGAGCAGTGCCTTTATAAGGCTTTGTGCTTCCCAGCACCTCTCTGCTCAGCTCGTGCGTGCTCTGCTCATACCCTGGGGACACAGCTCTTCCCCATGGGGCACTCGCTGCCATACCTATCTCTCAGTGTCACACACTGCCTTGTGAGTCATGTTTCTGGGGAACACGGAGCCAAATGGATTCCCAGCCAAATCCCTGGGTTTGTATCAGGAGTGGATCTGACCCTCCTGTGCTCAGACACTGCTGCCAGCCCAGCACTGCTGAGCTGAGCAAGGCACAGGTAACCTGCTCCCTGCCCACAGCTGGTGCGGGTCCCCACAGGACCAGAAAAGATGGAGTGAGGCAGTGAAGCAGCAAACACGATCCTGCTGCTGCTACAGTGGTGCTGAACACTGGATCCCAGCTCCTGGAAAACTTGGCAACACCAAGCCCATAGATGACAAACCATGCTCTGAGTTTTCCATCCATTTGCATTACTTTCAGTCTTGACACTTTGGAAGAGTTTAGGCTGGGGCTGCCATCAGCCCATCCAGCTCTGCCTTTTCCCATCACACAATCCAGCATTTATAGGGCTGTTTGTCATTTCAGGAGTGACAGATGGGGTACAAATTTCTTTGTGGGACGGTGAAGCAGGAGTATCCAGTCTGGGAGAGCAAGACCCTGATGACAGAACATGCTGCCTAAATGAGATGGGCAACTTAGAAAGAAATCCCTTAGGGCAGAGTGGGAAAGCAGCTGCCACTGCTGCACGTCCAAGGACCAGGTCCTCTGCTCCAGGGGTGAGTTTGCCAGAGTGAAGCATTTTTATCACTTTTTTTTATGTACAGAGAACTGAGATACATCAAATGATTTGCCCAAAGGCAGACAGGGAGTCTGTGATACATGGGGAAATATGTTCCAACCCAAAAACTCATCCATGTTTCTATTTTACCCAGACAACTGCTGGTCTACAATGTATCGTATTTTTGCAATCCTGGTCCTGGAGAGCTTATCTGACTGCAATTATCCTCTTCTGCAGAAGCTGTTTTCTACCTGGCTCAGTACACAAATAACAAGCAACAACCCTCTAATAAATTAACAAAGCTTTGAGTGCAGTGACTTGCAGAAATGGCATCTAAATACAGGGGCCCGTTCTGGGCTCAGCAGTGCTGATGTCTGCCTGGAGAAACTGCCTGGAGTCCTGTCCTGATGTGAGGATTGTCAAGGGGATTTTGTGTGTCAGAGGGAGATCCAGGGGTGGGAAGGGGATGGAAGGGGTAAACCCTCCTAGGCATTAATTAACTCAAATCAAATGAGCCTTAGTGGGGCAGGAGCTGAAGTGTGGTGATGTGTTCAGCAGGACAAATCCCATTAATCTTTTTCCATACGATCATCTCCCTCCTGTCTCACTGACCCTCATCCTGCAGACACTCAACATCCCTGACTTCTGCCTGCCCTGAAGGAGAGCAGAGCTGTGGCAGTCCCAGGCCAATCCACACCGTTTGTCTCTCCTCCTGCTTCCCCAGTGCCTCTCACTGTGGTGTCAGATAGCTCAGGTATTTTAGCCAAACCTTGTCCCTGATGGTGTCTCTGCTCCTTCACTAATTCGAGAAATGTTCACATGGGGACAAAAAGCTGTTACGAAATGAGAATCTGCTTTTAAATTCAGAGAGGGTACAGACAGCTTTCTATCCGCCCTCCCACCCTGAGTCTCTTTGTGGCTAATTTAGTTCCCAAATGCATCAGACTCCCAAATCCACTGCATCCGTGAACTCCGGGGCTCAAATGGAAAAGGGGCTTTTGTGTTACCAAAACTTGCTGATACGCTGTGGGCTGCTCAGGAAAACATAGGCATGACACCTCAGGAAGGAGCAGTGGAAATATTTTGGTTACATGCAGGTGGAATTAAACAGATGTTTAAAAAATGAAAAGCTGCTTTTTAAAGTATGTCACTGTTGCTGCTCCAGATGAAGCAAGATGAACTAGAGCATCTGGAAGCCTTGGTAACAGTTTTCTTAAAGATTCCTCCCAGGGAGTGAACAGATAATCCACCTTCCTTTTCTGACAGAAGTTAAGCTACAGCAGATGGTTTACAGCTGCAAGGTGGTCAGACTGAGAACCTGCCTGCTCACTGAGGCAGAGCAGATTACAGGCCAAAAGACAGCCCTCTTCTCTGCCCCATTTCTCAGCCTTTTGACATCATTTTTGCTCCCTGGAGTACAAAATTCATTGTTGTATTTCTCAGAAGCACGGGTGAGCAGACTCACTTTTGCCTAATCAAAGCCCAGCCACTGGGAAAGGCTTTTGAGCTGCAAAGATCCTTTGAATGATCCCATCATGTCTGGAAGGACGTGAGGCTCCTGGAACACCCTTGCAGGTGTTTGTGTGTATCCAGCCTGTGTGTGAAAATACCCCAGGCTTGAGGTTACAACAGTGCATGCAGTGGGCCCTGGCATCTCTGCTTGGGGCTGCACAGCCTTCCACACCCCAGGACAATGCAAGGCACCATCTTTGTATTCCCCCGTCCTCCTCCTTCAGAGTGTTGCTGGTTGGGGCTTGGAAGACCCTCAGCTGCTTTGGGATCTGTAAGCTGTGTGGGGAGGTTGTTTTGCACCTTGGTGTTCAGGCTGCTGCAGTTTGTGCCATGACTGCTCCTCTCAACCCACCAGGAGTGTGAGGGGTCTGGCACTGCAGCCCCTGGGTGTCCCTTCCCTGTGGAGAAGCCAAGGCTATGCTGCACTCTCTGCTGGCTGCAATTCTGCTGTAGCTGGGTGAGATTAGGCAGACTGGCAGGCAGCCCGTGTCTGTGGTGCTGTGAAAAGAGCCTGGCTCCCAGGGACAGGGCTGGGAGCACCAAGGGACCGAGGACCAAACTCCAGGTCAGTGGGTGCCAGCTGGGGTGGCAGCCCAGGTGTGCTGAGAGCTCAAGTGTACCTTTCTGCACTGCTCTGTCGGGTCGAAGAGCTGAGCTGATGTTTTGGAGCACAGCAGATTTTGGTGCTCCACTGGACCCCTTAGACCGTGGGAGAGGACATCTTGGGGACTTGCACTGACTAATCCATGATTTAAGAGCTTGCATTTGCTGTCATCCAGCAAACACCATGTGCCAAAAATGACTGGAATTCACCCCATGGTCCTGATGAAGGTTCACAGCTTCAGGCTGCACAAATTTCTCTCCTGTCAATCACTGCCTTCTCCCCAGGCATCTTATTTCAGCCCGGGAAGGGAGGAGTGGGGAGCGGTAGCAAAGGAATCTGGGGAACAAGCAAAAAAATCTTACACAGAAGAAAAAGGAGGAAAAAAATAATCTTGAGCAGGAATCAACCATCCACTGCTGTGGAGGACCCTGGAGCGGAGGAGTATCTATCCACCAGGAACAGGGGGAAAAGCATGCATCACTCACTTCCCATTAGCTGCTCTTTGCCTCTCTCTGCAGACCACTCGGAGACAGCAATGGCTCTTTCCAAGCAGTTTTGTCTTGTCCTGCTTCCCTCTACTCCCAGCTTTCCCAAGCAGCTAAATCAACAGCCTTAGGGAAAATGAAGGAGGAGAAGACATGAAACTCCCACAAAAATCCAGTTAGCACAGCTGGTGGATTTAATGCCTAGTCCTTTCCTTTCTGAAGGGGACACGGGGAGAGGAGGGGGAAGGATGGGACTCATGAGGACTCTTGTCCAAGTCTTGGGTTCAAGTGTCACTTTCCGTGTGATTTCAGGAATGTTCTCATTCCTCTTTTTCTGCTGAGCCATTGGAGTGTTTTCTTTTCCTGATGTATTGTGACTTTTTGGCACAAAGGGGTGGTTGAAAAGCCTCCCTGTTTCCGTTCTCACAAAGAAAAGGAGACCAAAGTTCACTGTGGGGGTAAAGAGCAAGACTCTGATAAAATTCCAGCTGTAGGTACTCAAAGACAAGGAGAGGTGTCCTTCTCCCCAGCCTGTGGGAGCATCTCCTAGCCCAAGTAAGCTGAAAATTCACACCTTGCCTGATTTGGAAATCCTATGCTAAGAATACATGACTTCTCCTTGAAGGCAAAGTCTTTGAACAGGTAGGGCTTATCTGTGCTTCTTTCCTTCCCTGTGTTGCCTTTAGAGTGCTTTCCTGGGCTCCAGAGAGCTTGGATTTTGCAGACTGGGACATGAGGATGCTGCTTTTGTGTCTCTCCCTCTTTCTTGCTTCAGGTGTGTGGACAGCGCTGAGCATCCTAAAATTGAAAGCCACTCAGTTTCCATGTCCACAATGAATCTGACTCTGGAATCTGGCTCTGGAGCAGACCAAGCCCCTGCCAAGTGACTAAAACTTTTCAGCATTACTTTTATTTGCATCTCAGGAGTCTCTGAAGTCCCATCCCACAGCTACAGATTGCTCTGTGCACTGTGCAAACACTGAGGCAGAGGAGGGTGGAGGGAGGTCTGTGAAAGCTCTGCTGAGCTGCAGGACCTGCAGGCCTCTTGCTGCAGGGGAGATCCCCCTCTGGACATGACTGTGCCAGTCCCAATGAGTTTAAAGCCTGAGGAGATGGGACAGCTGTGGAGTGAGGGCAGATAACACTTGCCCAGGTCCGTGGTATGGACGAGGAGCCTTGCAGAGCTCCAGCTCCCAGCATTTCTCCCTGGAGAGAAAACTGGATGTGGTAGAAAAGCTTCTCTCTGCTCGGTGCAAGAAGCCCCTCAGTGGCTGAACATTGTATAAACAGCAGCAGCACGCTCCCTCCCCCTTTCCATCGCTGTTTGTTAAACACACGCTCTCTGCCTTTCTCTCATTCAGAAGCGAAGACAGCATCCAGCTTCGTGAGACAGGGCTGTCAGTCACCCTGCGAGAGGGGGCTCTCCGGGTGCCCAGGGAGGGGTTCCAAAGCTGCTCCCGGTGATGAAGCACTCTCCAGCAGCCCAGATCCTCACCTGACTTCCTCTCTTCTCCGAGGACAGTTGCAGAAAAGTGCTTTTCACCCCTTTGCCACAGGTTGACTTCCAGAGAGTGGAGAGGACCAAGCGCTCCGTCCCAGCCAGCGATGAGACAGTAACTGGAGGTGAGCGGCTCGGTTCCTGCAGGAGGAGGACGCTCTGGCCTTTGCAGGTGGGTCAGGGAAGGCTCTTCTCAGCAGCAGGGCTGAGATGGGGCCAGGTCTTGTCCATGCAACATGGTTCAGGCAAAAAAGGTCCAAGCATCTTTGGGAAACTGGATTTGGGGACTGACAGCCCTGAGAGCTGGAATAGAGAAAGCAAACAAGAAATACTGGCAGGAGAGTTTCGAAAGGTCCCTGAGCAGAAGCAGGGAGTGTGGGAAGCAGGATGCTGAGTGAGAGCAGTCAGGGGAGCAGGTTGCTCCAGGGTGCTGCAGAACCCGGCCAGATACAGCTCCAGAGGTGCAGGTGTGGGGCTGAGGTGCACGGCTGTCTGAGAAATCCTGATCTCTCCTGCAGTCTGCCTCCTCGTGGCTTGGTACAAACCTCTGTCAGCTCCGCCGTGCCGGGACTGCACACGCTGCTGGCACTCGGCTCTCTGCCACAGATCAGTGTCCTCAGAGAGGGAGATGCAAAGAGGGATACGAGATACAGGAGGAAAATCGGTGCTTGCTTTCTCTCAGCACCAATTGCATGTTAGTCCTTGAACAGGGAAATCCTCCTATAGTCCTGCTGCAGCTGCATTTCACCTACAGAGTTTCTGGTCTGTCCCAAAGCAGGATACTGGGTTTTCTCCCTGTTTGTTCTGTTAGTGACTTGTTATTTCCCTCTGCTCCACTGTCTCACCTATCCCAGACTCTGTAAATTTCAGGAGGTAACAGATTCCCCAGCTTAACCAGGAACCATCCACCACGCTGTCTCTTTCTTTCTGCAGCCCCAGCAACTGGTGTGTCTCCATCGCAGTGTCACCCCTTTATCCCTGTGTCCCAGACAGCCTTTGCTTCTGCTCCCATGGCAGAGGGCCCTGCACTGCTCCCCCCTGCTTTCTGTAGGATAAATTCCCATGACAAATTATGTATCCCTGCCAAACAGATCTCTTCTCACCACCTCCTTTTTCATCCTGTCCTGAGCTGACTAACTAAGGCATCCTCATTGCCTCATCCCCTTCGGAGTCTTCCATAGCTCCACCCTAGGAAGGGACAGGAAAAGTAGTGTGAGGAACCACAAGAAATCCCTGGTGTATCTCCTCCTCCCTGCACTTTGTCTCCCAGTGCCAGTTCTATGCTGGGGTCCCCCAGGAGCAGTTCTGGGTGGCAGTGAGTGTCTGATGCCATGAGGTTTCTGCACCAGTGGCCTTGAGCTGGATAGATAACTTACAAAGCTGCAGAAGATGGTGGGCAGGTCAGAGGGTCTTCCCTTTTGCCAGAGTGCCATAGCAAGGCAATCACCCCTTCACTGGAGATGGAAGGACCTTGGGTAATTTCTGTGTGTTCTTTAGCTTCAGGAAATCCTCCAGAGCTGCTGTTTGTCCTGAAACCTGCCCATTACACAGAGAAGACAAAATTTGTTCCCCTCCATCAGTCACGTTTTGCATTTTCATGCAGTTCCTGAGATCTATGTTCAGGTTTTGTGCTGAGATACAGAGTCCTCTCTGGTGGTGAATGCAGGAGGCTGGAGTTAGAACACTTGGCTCTGTCCAAGACCTGCCATGGATGTGCTGTGTGGTCTCTGGCAGGCTGGTTAACCTCCATATCTCCATTTATTGTGTTCTCCTCCCTTAAGTGCTGTGCTGTGGGGTGCAGGGACACAGAACACTGCTGCCTCTTGAGTGTTGGAAGGGAATGAAGGTGGTAGAAGGTGGCTTGTCCCAGGGTGACCACTGGGTTCTGGTGATGAGGGATGGTCTCAGACCTCCTTGTCATGGACATCTGTCTGGATATGGGTCTGGGGATGAGATGAGTCAGTGCTCCTGACTGGGCTGCTGGAGATTAAGGGATTTGGTGGAGTTGAGCTGCTTTGGAGGAAGGACAAGCATGGAATAAATCAATGAGCCAAGCCATGGAAGTATCCATCAGCCTCAGCCCTCACACTCCAGCACTGCTGTAGAAAGAGTTTGTCATTAACCAAAGAGCAGAGACTGGCCCAAGTCCCTGCATCCCTCCTTTTGAATCCACAGACTCCAGTCCCACTGCTTGGACAAAAAGAGAAATTCTAATTAACAAGCTCTGTTTTCCCCAGCCCTCTGCCCAGCCCTCCAGCCCTGCTTTCTGAACCATGCCAGGCTTTACAGATGGCTCTTCCAGGTCTGAATGTGCCTCTTCCAGTCTGGCTGAGTGCCTGGGGCTGCAGCAGGGACATGGAGGGAGCTGGGGTGTCCCCAGGAAGCAGAGGTGCATGAGTCCCACGGCACCTGATCTAGGTCCTCTGTAGGAATGGATTTTGGAGCTGTCATTTTGGTCACTGTCCCAGTCACTGACAGCACTTGCTGAGTGAAGGGCTCCTCTGTGCTTCCCCACTTCCCAAAGGCTGAAGCCTGCTAGCACAAGGAGCAGCTCTGTGTCTCACTGGGAGCCATCCCTGGGTCACAGCCCTGCCTCAGGCTGAACCTCAGCTGGAAGAGAGGGTGAGGGTTAAAGTTATCTTGATATGGGCAGTGCCCTGTTTCTGCATCCCCTCATGACAACTCAGCACAGGGGAAAGGACCTGGACAGAATTTCTGCCTCCTCCTGGTCTTGCCTGCCACTTTCTTGTCCCAAAAGCAGTTGGCTCTCAGCTCCAAGATTTTTTCATCTAGTCTGGCAGACCTGTTAGGCACAGGGCCTGACAGCAGCCTACACATATGCCAGCACTTCCATTATTTGCTGGAACAGACCTCAGTCCACTCCTAGCAGCATCCCAGCGATGTCCAGGCAGCCCCTGGAGTGGGAACATTTGTTATAACCATTTTGTCTCTTAATTAAAATGTCTTAATTGATTTGTAATAGTTCCCCTTTGGAGAAAAAACAAAACAAACAAAATCAAATAGTAACTCCATTAAGGCCATTTTGTTAGGAAGCAAAACAGCTCCAGTAACCATGATGCTCCTGGCTTCTCTCAGATGGTGGGTAGCTGCCAGTCTCCAGCAAAAGGAAATGGGCTGAGATGTGAGTGCAGGAACTGGCAGCCAGCTGGTGGATGAGATGGAGAAAAAGAGAAGGGAGTGTCCACTGGTGTGGTGCCAGGGCTTGGGTACTGAAGATAAATTGAATGGGCAGGCCACAGAAAAGGGAATAACAAGTGAGAAAGTAATACTGGACAATCCAGAAGGTATAAATCCCAGATGGAGAGCAAGCAGGGAAAGTACAGCCACTGAAAGTGTCCCCAGCACTTGCACTGTTTCCTTGGCTGACCTTGCTCTCTTGGCAGTGGGGTTTGCCCAGGGCCAGCTGCAGTAGCACAGGTGTCTGCCAGGGGGTCAGGCTTGGCCAAAGAGGCTGTGGCTGTGCCACCTTCCCAGGGCCCTGCCTGTTCCCCTGTTCTGCTTTCCACTGCACCCACTGTATGGCATGGCTCTGAGCTGCCCTCTCCTGTCTTAGAAGCTGGAACCTCCCCTTGGTCTTTCCAAGGCTGGGGCAGCGGTGTTGTGGAGGTCTGAGATCACCCTTAAACAAACCCTGACCTAGCAGATCCACCCATTTTTTCCTCTGCTTCTTACCCTCCTAGCAGTAGCTACGTGGTGTCCACTATCCAACAACCTCATTCACAGGAGCCACTGGCATAAATCAGTCTGCAGAGTGAGATGTTAGGCAGGCAATTGGGCACGGAGAGGGAAGGAGAAAGGGTGCCAGCAGGGGTGGTTTTACTGCAGACAGCTCTTCTGCTGGGCCTCTGCAGGGTCCTGGCTTTGCAGCCGGCCAGGCAGATTCCTGGGAGCAGCTCCTGAGGGGGAATCACAACCCTTGCTCTGAGGAGGGATGACAGGACAAGCAGCTGTTTTAGTTTAGGTTGCAATGTAATTGCAAAGGATTCTCCCTTCCCAAGGACAGGCTGTCCTTAAACCTTTGGCTTGCATGGGACTCGAACGAAGCCCACCAGCATCCAGTCAGCAGTGTTCACATCTTTTCTGGGAAAAACCCAATTCCTTCCTCAAGGAGCCTGAGAAGATACCTCAGAAGAAGATACTCAGAAGAAGAGTCTGCCTCTTAGTTCCCACTTCATGGAAGCCCTTTGCCTCCCTCCCTTAGTGAAAGGGCATTTTCCCTCCTCTCTGCCGGTCAGAGAAAACACAATGCTCTGCAGACCTCCCTGCTTGGGCAGAGTGACGACTTTTGCTCACTTTTGTTTAAGTCTGCAGTGGGAATGGGGCCCCACTCACAGTGCTGGGGAGAGGGGATATGTGAGGGGCCATGTCCACCCCTCTCCACATAGCCCACAGCACTTCTGAGCCACAGAGGCTGAGGAGGAGCCAGTACCAGAGCTGGCTTTTCTCCTGCCGTGTTTGGATTCAATGAACACCCTGCTGTGACAACACTCTGCTGTTCCAATGGCACCGAATGCCAGCCAGGGGTTCCAGGCTGCGTCAGCTCTGGCTCCTTGGGCTCCCTGCTCCCAAAGCCATCTCATGCAGGCATTGGAGCACCACGTGGCAGGAGGCTGATGGACGCTGGGGCTCTGGCTCTCGGCCTGTCTGTGCCTGGATGCTCAGCAGCAGCTCCGTGGGAGGCTTGTTCACAGCTTCAGTGGTTTATGCCCTGCACATGCATGTCCCTGTAGGAGCTCCCTCCTCTGCTAAGCCACTGGATGCCTGGGTGTCACCAACACTGACAGGACAGAGAGGTTCTTTTAGGGATCCTTAGCAGAATGAAGATGGCACTAAATCATGGTGACAGTTAAAGCTTTGTTTCTTTATCAGGGTATTATGATTAGTGTAGGGCAGAATTTATGATTGAAACAGCACAGGATTTCTACAAGCAGAATCAACACAGTACAATCTACAGATAGCGAAATTCAGAATTTATAAATAATTTATGATTTCTAATCAACTAAGTAATACAGAATTTATAATACAACTTATAATTTATAATCACCTGGACCCTCTTCAGATTGGGCCAAATCCTAATACATGGTTTGTTGTATCATTGTAACAGTCATAATCTAGACTCAAAAATCCTATAAAAGAATATGAGCTACTCACTGAATCCTTGGAGAAAGCAGAGGATGGTGGAGGTGCCCCCTGGCCACAGGGTTCATGGGTCTCACTGTCCAGTAGTTCCTTACTTAGGACTTGTAACTGTGCTCTGTGTGCTGTCACACTTCCCAGTTCTGTGATGGGGACACAAACAACACCTGCCTGGCTGGGTGCCTGTGACCTTCAAAGCCAGCAAGGAAGGCAACAATTGCCTGATGCCAGGGAACCCTGAAACTGGCAGGGGAAGGAAGAAGAAAACTGGTTTGTCTAGTTGGTTCACAGGACCTTGAGGGCCTGATAATGAGGGCCAGGGAATGACTATGTGACACATTTGGTCATAGAGAATGGCTCATAAAATGGCATTAGTTGTGCTACCCACATTACTGGGAGGGAGAGCCCACAGAGCTGGGTGGATTGGGTGGTAGCATCACTAGCAGGAGCAGTGGTAGAAACTTATGCAGAGACAGGGGGAGAGAGATTTTCACCTGGAGAGCTGAGAAATAAAAGACTGAAAAAAACCCCGTGCACAATCTGGAAATAAATAAATTGTTATGGGGAGGTGGAGAAGAACACCTTGACTTTGAGAGTGCCTGTTTCTCTCCTTTCCTAGTTCTTAAGGTGCTAGGGAATTTTTGTAGGCAAGTAAATCTCATCAAAGATGAGTGTCAGCTGTACTCTCACTTCTGCTCCATCTGCGTTCCAGACCTCCTTCTCCTCCTTATGGAAAGTCTCAGGCCAGGCATGGGACCATTGGAGGGAGCCAACAGCACATTCACCATGGAGAAGACAGCATTAGATGAGAAGCTGCCACACGGCTGGCATGCCAAAGACTTTGTCACTCCTACCCAGGGTCTCTCTGCATCCCGCAGTGTTATGATGGACAGCACCAAGATCCTGGGGGTCCAGGTCATCTTGATTGCTGCCTACTCCCTCATCATTCTGCTGGGCTTCATCGGAAACTCCCTGGTCATTTACATCATAGTGAAGTACAAGACCATGAGGACTGTCACCAACTTCTTCATAGCTAACCTGGCCCTGGCAGACCTGATGGTGGACACACTCTGTCTGCCTTTCACCCTCGTGTACACCCTGCTGGACGAGTGGAAGTTTGGAGCTGTCCTTTGTCACCTGGTTCCTTATGCTCAAGCTCTGAGTGTTCATGTGTCCACTCTCACCCTGACTGTGATTGCCCTGGATCGGTACCGCTGCATTGTTTTCCACCTGGACAGCAGGATTTCCAAGAGGCTCAGCTTCACCATCATAGCTGTCATGTGGCTGGCAGCAGCTGTCCTAGCAGGGCCTCTGGCCATCTTCAGGGAGTACCGATATGAGGAAATCCCATCCATTAACCTCAAAATGGCTGTTTGCTCAGAAAAATGGCCCTCTGGTAACAACAGAGATGCCACCATCTACAGTCTGTCCATGCTCCTCCTGCAGTACGTTCTTCCTCTTGCAATTATTTGTTATGCCTACACCAGGATCTGGTTCAAGCTGAAAAACCATGTCAGTCCCACTTCCAGGAATGAGAACCAGTGCCGGAGGAGGAAGACAACCAAAATGCTAGTGATGGTAGTTGTGGTATTCGCAGTCTGTTGGCTCCCCTTCCACATATTCCAGCTTGCCATTGATCTTGATCTGGTTCTTATCTTCCATGACTACAAACTCCTGTACACTGTCTTCCACGTCGGGGCCATGTGCTCTACATTTGCCAACCCCCTGCTCTATGGATGGATGAACAAGAACTACAGGAATGGCTTCCTCATGTTCTTCCGTTGCCAGAACAAGCCGGAAAGCATCCACACTGAAGGCTCGGTTAGAGGGAGGTCATACATCTTCAGGGCCAACACCCTAAATGGGAGCATCAAACAGACTCCTGGCAATGGATCACTGCCCACAGAGGTTTAGGGATGGGACATCCACCTCCAGGATTGAGGCTGGCTGGGCCCAGAGACATTCTTGGGTGAATGCCTTTTTTTGACAGAACGTTGTGCTGCCAATTATAGCTACAGCAGCCATGTAGAAATACCCCCTGTATCTTTCAAAACAATAAATCTGGTGTATTTTTGTCTGACCAAAGAAATGAAATTTTCCTTTTGCTGAGTTCAAGTTATGCATGAAAAAATAACCCACAGAGAACGCTTTCATTTAGCCAGAAAAACACACCCTTCTTGCTATTTCCATTTGCCAAAGTGGGTTGCACAACCTTTTACCCCCTGACACATTACACATTACAAAGTTGGAACTGATACTGTGTGTGATTGTTCATCTGTACATCTCCCACACAAAAGCCTTAATGATCCATCTTTAGCTAATGCCTCCAAGGGGAGGAGGACCTGCACTCTGTTCTGCAAACATCTGCTTGTTAGTGCCATCGCTCCTCTGACCTGGGGAGGGAGTGGGCTGGCACAGATTGAAGCTGGGCAATCCATGATCTCTTGCCCAGCATTTGCATAAATCTGCATTTACAGCCCACGGGATGTGCTCAAGTCCTCAGAAAGCTCAGGAGGTGGCAGTGGCACTACTTACCACAGTCTCCTTTACAAGTGCAGAAGCAGGGCTTTGGGAATGCCTCATTAGCCAGGACTTGTGTGCCAGCACCCGGGAATTAGCAGGGAGGAGAGCAGGAAGGGAAGCAGATAGGAAAGGAAAGAGCTGGGGCAGCTGATTAACAGGACTGGATTTGAACCTAATGGATTGCCAAAGAGCTTAAGATGTGGCTCCTGCCATGCAATAACTTGACAGATGCCAACATGGCCAGGGAGGCAAAACTGCCAATGAAATCATTCTCCAAGGCACTCAGAGGGTTTAAAGCTTTCCTCTCGCTGAGGCTGGAGGCAGTACGGGTCTGCTTCATTTCAGAAGACAGATGTAACCTGCTTGCATGGTTGTCACAGATGTGGTGTCCTCTGGCAGAAGACATGGAGACTAAGGAAGATTTATTCTTTCCACCCAAACTGTATGTTCTCCTCCTGAAGGCTTGTGTCAGCTGGGGAGTGTATTTTTAGCTCTGCCATCAAAGGAGCCTTGATTGCTACTGTGATCTTGGTGTCATCTCTAAAAGTCAGTGTTCATCAGATTGGAAAGTAACTCCCAGATGCAGGAAAGAGAAGCAACAGACCTCCTCATTAAAAATAAAATGGAAATAAAAACTTTGATTTGTAGGTCTTCACTGAAGCAAGGACAAGAGGTAAGAGGACCTGCAGTACTGAGTAGATTGGCCTGGATCAGGCTGCTGGGCTGTCACGTCTGGGTCCTCAAGAGATCAGTTGCCAAAGGGCTTATTTGAAATTCTGCCTCCTCTCCAGCTTGACCTGCCTCTGGTCCTTGTTCTCCAGCCCAGCTTCCAACTGCCACACTAAGTTTTAAGCTCTTTGTTTATTTCTGCTCTCTGATCCTCTGCTCCATTTTCCTAAATAGGTATAAGAAAGTTGTTTCTGGGTCCTTCCCAAGAGCCATCAGTGCCAGGCAGGGGCTGAGTACCACACTTCTCACTTGGAAGCATGGGCATATTGATGCCTAATAACCTCTTCAGCACCACATCCTGCAGATGACAGCTTTCCATTCAGGGAGATTCAGGATCTACGAAGATCCTGTCAGGAAGTCATTGGTGTTCCAGTACACCGGTCCTTTGCTTCCTGACAGGCCAAGACATGGTGGGAGAACCAAGACACAAGTTAACCCTCCTCATGTGAGTGCTGTGGAGTGGCAGAGGGAGTTTGCTGTTTCATCCTGAGGGAAGGGGGAGGATATTCTCCTCCACAGCACTGGCAAATTCTGTCCCTACTTAATGAGCTGGTCTATCCTCCTGAGGAGCTCTCCCCACCTTTCCATCAAGCTCCAATATACAAGGAAATGTTTATGTTTCAAAAGTAGCTCAAATGGGTGGAAAGAATTCAACTATTACCAATAAACACTTCAGAAAGTGATTTAACACTCAATAATATAAGTCAGAGTTAAATAACAAATTTAGCAGTGCAAGCTTGGAAGCCAATCATGCTGCCAGGCAAGATGGATGAGGAGCTAAATTGCTCTTCTAGAGGCCCTGCCAAAGGTTTTGTCCTGTGACACCACACACAGTATCTGACTGCAGAGCAAGGCAGATAATGACATTATGAATGACTGTTTAATTTTGAGCCCAGACTTTTAAACTAAATATGGATAAATAAATAAACAGATCCAAGTTCTTAAAAAATAAATACTGGCAGTGGCATTTACAGGGCAGAGGGATTTTTATGCTGGAGCAAACTGAGAAGGAGAAACTATTTACTTGAAGGGTAACAGCAAGTTCTTGTTTGCTCTGTATAATACACTTGTGCAGCTTCACTGATAGATTTGTGCCAGTGAGCTCGCTGTTTTTTCCTTGCCATTGGAAAAAGTTACAACCTTCCACACCCACTGCTGGCCAGGAAAACAGCTCTTAGTTGTGCATACATGTTCCTGTGGAAAACCATGATGCCTCTATTGAGGGAAAGCGGCCTTAGTGTCCAGTACCAAACAGAACAAGAGAAGGTGGGGAGCAAGGAAGCAAAGCTGCTTAACAAGGGGTGATCAGAGCAGATAAAGAGTATGTTTTGATGATTGTGACTGCATAAAAGAAAATAATTAATTTGTTTCCATGAAACAGAAATCGGTTGGACATGAAGGTTCCCCAAATATTAACACTTTGCTAAAGTCTGGCCTTACTGCCATGATCAGCTCCACGAAACCAAAGACCAGCAGCTTTTTAAGCTTTTTAACTATTTAGTGCTCAGGACAGGGTATTACCCTGCTCTGTGGGTGTCAAGGGCATATCCTTTAGTAGTTACAGATAATCTTGGAGTCATCTTCCCATGCTTGCTCCTTATCAAAGGCACATCCGTGACTGCCTGGCCAGCCGGGCTCCTCTCTGCAGAGCTGGCCCTGGTGTTACTGACACGGGACAGAATGACTCCTGTCACTGGTGCCACAGCTGACAGGGGTCAGGTATTTCATTACAGAGCTGGAGACATGGTGACAGAAATGAAAATTAACAAGTGTTTCATGAAAGCTAATCTGGAAGACAGTGTTGTTCCTGGTGGCCAAATGAATTTCCTCTAGGAAATTCCTGATTCTTGCTGACATCCTTCTCAATATGCTGCTTCACTGAACTGACCTGAGGATATTTCACAGCTTTTAGGAAGGAGATTCTGAATTCCCTTAGAAACATCCTATTTCTTTTGCTAGGACACTCCTTCTGGTCACATCATACAAATCTTGTATTATAAAATGTACCACTGAACAGTTCTTAATTGCCTAGAAAATTATTAACTTTGAATAGACACAACAGGTGGCAATGCCTCTAGCTATTCCATGCAATCATTCCTTACATGCCAGTCAAATCCAAGAACAGCTGAGATGTGGCAACTTCTTAGTTTAAAACCAGCAGCATCAATAACTGATGTTCCCTAGAACAGGATGCTCTAAGAGCTCTTGAGAACCAGAGTCTCTTATCAAACTTCCAGCCTTGACAAAGTACGCTGAAATTTGCAGAGCACAGGCTGTGCTTTGGACACAGGAGCCTTTCTGAGCACTAGAAATTTTGCTTCTAAAACACTTGGCTTGTTCTGAAAATCCCTCCTCATTTAATTTCCAAAGCATACACGTCTGTAACAAGGTAATGCACGTACAGAGAGCCAAGGTTTGGACTTTTTACTTTTCCTTGTCTTAAGGCAATATAGACAGGTGGAACTTAAATCAATGCAGGGCGAGCTGGGTCCTTTGGTCAGGGCTCTCTCAGAATCAAAAACGTGACACACTCCTCCATTTGCCTGTGCTTCATCCTGCTCCTAGAAAGGCCAGATTCAGCCCCTCATGGCTCTCTGCCCTACAGTAACAGGTGCCCTCTCCCATTCTCCATGGAAGCCCAAGCAAACAATGTCAAATGGCACATATTTTATTCAATATACGCACAAATGTATCAGCAGAAACACTGCTCTGAGCTTTGCACAAAGGCTCTATAGGGAAATACGCACTAGTCCAGGAAAGAGGCCATTCCTCTAACATATGCTAATATGCTGGAGGGGCTGGAGCGAGTTCTGTTCTGCTGAAGGAAGTCTCAGACAGTTCAGCCTTTCCCTTGATATCAGGTGTTAATCTTATCATTGTTACAGCTAACATGGTCTGAAACCAAATTAGCCTTTGGGCAGGAGCTGGGGAGTTGGCGCTGTTTTCGTGTGCCTTTGTCTTTCAGTTCTGTTTTTGTGTGATTCCACCAGGGTGTCTGAATGTGCTGGGTTTTAAATAAGGCCCCATAATCAGCTACTCTGGTGAAAATCAGGAATTACTGCAATAATCTGGAAAAAAAGAAAGGATTCTGAGTTCATATGGGTGAGCAGAATTTGGTCCCTTGCATTTGAAAAAAACAGAGCTTTGTCTTGCTTTCAGTTTTTCCTTATCTAGCTTGAGATTCTGCGAGTGCCAAAAATAATACTGCATATTACTGCCAGAACATTTATCTTTTTGAGCTCATTTCAGAGACAGGATTTGTTCAGGAGAGCCTGGGAGGGGACAAAGGCTAGGGTTTTAAAGCTCATCCTTATCTCTAGTCTCAGTGTTTTTTAAGTTAAAAGACAAATCAGAAAAAGACAAAGTCACTCACGCCGAGGGAGGTACCAATTTATCTTCAGACAACACAACCTCTATTTAATTTTCCATCCAGACACCCCATCACCCTTTGCCAAAGTGTTGTATGTACATGGGGCTGGATGAGGTTGGGGGAGGAAAGCATTTTTCTGCTGCTAATACCAATACCTTAGTGTCACTCATGATTTATAGCCAGCAAAGAATGCTTTTTCTGGTCTATGTTCTGTTCGCTGTAATGAGTTCAGAAGGAATAGTGCAGATGCCTCATGGAGCTCACAGGAGGAAATCTTCATTAGTCCAGTCCTCTCCAGTGTGGTAGCAAGGACTGGGAACATTAGAGGAGAAACCCTCTTGTTTATAACTAGCTTATTGAAGTGCACAGGCATGGAGTTGTCACTGTGTCACTCTGCTAATGTGTCACAAACTTTCAGACACTGCTCGTCTTCAAGATTCACAAGCAGCTCAGCCACATGGTGCTTCTTGCTGGTGTAGGAAAGGGAGAAGGAAATTAGGACACAGAGCAAGATGTCAAGATATTCAGGAGAGGATGAACCCTTGGATGAAATCTGGAGGTTATATGGGTCCTCATGTAACCTGGGGTAGATTGCTGGCTCTGTTGGGAGCAGGGTCAAAGAGGAACGAACTCTGCCATGGTGCAGGAAGAATTAAAGACAAGTAAGAAACAACAGCAAACCTGGATCCCTCATGTCCAGTATGCTGTTGTAGATTGAGGCAATAAAAGATGCTATTTAGGGAAAGCACACTTGCTTGGCCACTTTAGTCCACACCTCTAACAGCAGCCACAATTGTTGTATCAGCTGTGTTAAAGTGGACATCCCTTCTGAGGACATTTAGTGTCCATGTCTAGACTTTTTGTTTGTGATTTTGTCTAATTGCTCCCTGACTCTGACAGTTCTGTCTGCTTCCCATGGCAGCCAGTTCCAGAAGTTCAATTCCACAGTGTAAAAAAGCACTTCCGTTTATCTGTTAAAACCAACCCTCTATTAGAGTCAGCAAATGCCAGCTGGTTCCAGGACTGTGAACTTCCTGAGCAGCAGCTGAAACAGAGCTTACCTAGGGCCTTCTTCCTTTTACAAATCTTGATGTTCTCCTCATTTTCCAGCATTCTTCTCTCCTGGCTCAAGTCATGTCTCCTAAGAGCTTCTTCATCCCTCATCATCTTGTTTGTCCCTCTGTGGACCTCCTTTAGTTCCACAAATACCACAATGAGCTGAATTTTGCTCCTAATTCCTGTGAAGGAGTGGGATCTATCAGCTTTGTTCTGACCTTGCTTTGGATCAACCATATGAGTGCTTTTCAGCAGGTGAGGAGGAAGGACACCTCTTGAAAAAAGTGTCAGGCTGCCTCTCCCTGGCTGCAGCATCACTGATTTCTTAATGTAATCTCATTACACTGGTCACTGAGTCAGTTCAGTGAATCGTGAAATGCATCCCCAGTTTTGTTTTTGAAGGTGAGAGACAAAAGGGCAGTCAGAACCCTTCCTCATCCTGAACTCTGTATCCAACAGATTTATCCAGGGGCAAGACTAGAGTCTAAATGGCCCTGATACTGAACAAGTGTCATAGATCACAGCTTCATCCGTCCATTCCATGAAACAGAGAAACAAGGAATTATGCATTTCAGGAAAAGAGTGATGAGGTTTTGTTACTTGGCAACTGTAGCTCCCACATATTTTGGAAAAAAACTGAGAACATCCTGTACCTTGGAGAAATCAACCAGCTTAGGTGAGGAGGAAGGGAGCTGGCAGCAGATCCCCAAAACTTTGAGCTGGAAAGATCTCGTGAGGCTTGTGGAAGTAAAAATTGCTTTATGTCTTCATGCTCCTCAGCTTGTCTCCTCAACGTGACTGTCTGCATCGGTTTCTGGGCTCTTCATGGTGAAATAATCCATTGTTCTGCCATTTCTGTTTCACGGACGCATTTCACAGCTATCTGAATGAGCTCTAATCCACCTGCCAGCTGCAATCAGCACACAGCATGGCTGCACTCCTGTCAGCTAAGATTTGAGCACCAGAAACAAAAACCTTCAAAAGAGGAATCAGCAAGAGATCTGCATGTGAACACTGGGGAGGGGGCAGTTAAACCTGAGGGCTTGGTGAGGGTACATACAGGGATAGCAAGCCCAGGCAATGAGGCCAAGGTGAAGTTTGACTTGCCTTCTGCAGTGGCAGCTGACTTCAGACAAGAATTCAGACATGATACATTAAAATAATAATTTAGGGCTTCACTTGCTGGGGGCCAGTCTCCAAGGCTGAGCTCAGCAGGCGGCTGTGTTGCTGGACCCCAGCTAATGCATTTATGCAGTGGTTCAGCATTTTTGGTCCCGTTTTGTTACTGACAACTTTGCTGTGTGAAACCCCATTTCTCCTTCCTAGGTTGCATATAAGAATCCAGTGGTTTCAAAGAGCAGATCTCAAGTCTCCAAGACAACCCTGCAGAAAGCAATTAAGTAAAGGTAAGGTAACAAAACTACCATGGCAAGAACTGATTGAAACGGTTTGTTGCTTCAAGGAGTGCAGCAACACGAGATTGCTACAGTGGCAAAGATGTCTTATTACAGTCTTTGTAAGGTCTGCCTGGCACTGCAGTCTGTTGTGTGAAATTCCAATTGGCTTCATGTAAAACCAGTGAGAGTTGGGTTGTTAATAAGCAGTAGTTCGTTTGGAATCCTGTTTTTTCTAATTATGTCATTAAAAGGACATGAGCTAATGTCACAGCAACCCAAGCAGCTAGAACAGCCCAGCAAGAGCTTCTCTCTGAGACACAGCTATTAAAGCACTGCTCACACATCTCCCAGAGAGTGGGGAGAGGTTCTGGCGTATTTTCATCATGTGCATAGTATAAGAAAAGATAATAGAAAAGAAATGTGAGGGAGATGGAACTTCTTTGGCTAAACCATTCCTGATTGCAGGGTGTCTCACCTCTTCCAAGGCTCATGTGATGGTGGTTTCACCTGCTCCCCACACAGTCTAACATGAGCCCTTCCTAATTGTAACCAATAAATCTCCCTTACCGCAACCTATCACTTCTTGTCTCCTGGCAGACACAGATAATAGTTTATTACCTTCTATACTGCAGTTTTACCTATTTAAGGGCATTATCATGCATCTCTTCCACTTCCCCCAGACTAAATCAAGTCTTTTTTTTTTTGTACCTCCTTGCAGGGCTCATTTGCTGTACCTCTGGTTGTTCTTGCTGCTGTCCTCTGGACTCTGTGTTCATCAGCCAGGGGCCAGGGACCGCGCTGCTGCGATGAGCATGGAGGAGATGATGAGCAGGTACTACGTGCAGAGAGCGCGTTGGGAGGGAAACAAGCATCTGTTCTCACATGGTTTGCCTACAAGCAAATCCTCCACTGTCTTCAAGTACTACCAGAAGGGACAGTGTGCCTACAGTGGTTGGTACAGCTGTGATCACATGAGGGTCGCAGCCCTGGGGGGAGCCACAGCCACTGTGCTGCCCCTGGCAGGCCCCCACAGCCCCTGAGTGGGGGCCCACTACCACATGGAGCAAGCAGAAGAAGAGGGCGCTCAGGGACAGAAATCTGTGTGGCTTGAGTGAAGAGCAGCAGAAGCCTGGTGCCCTCAGGGTTGTGGTGTGCTGCAGAGATCAAAATAAAAATCTGGAAGTGAAGCCCCATTACTACTTGGAAGCAATTTGCAGTGGACTAGAAGATCTGGTAGTGGGGAGCTCCTGTGGTGACAGGGAGCAGCTGTGTCTGTACATGGTGGAGGGAATGTGGCACTTGGGAGAGTGCTGCCTGTACCTCCACAAGGTCATGGATGAGCTGTGTGGGCTGCAAGTGCTTCACCCTTCCAACCAAAAATAGAGGAAGGCTCACAAGATGATGTGCATGGCAACATTTGAGCTCGACATGGAGAAGGCCTTTGCTTTCCAGGACAGTCAGGCCAAGGTGTGCAGCATCTGTATGGAAGTGGTGTGTGAGAAACCACCAGCCTCTGAGAGGATGTTTGGGATCCTTTCCAGCTGAAACCACATGTACTTCATCTGGCAGTGGAGATGTGCCAAGTAGTTCAAGAAATCCATCATCAAGTCCTGTCCAGAGTGCCAAGTAATATTCAAGTTTGTCATTCCCTGTGTGCACTGTGTAGAAAAGCAGAAGAAAAATGAGCTGATTAAATATTTTAAGCAGAGTGGGGAAAAAGCCCTGCAAGTACTTTGAAAAAGGGAAAGCAATGTGCCGGTTTGGAAGAAAGTGTCTTTGGGAGGAAGTTTTTCAGGGAACAAAAGGGCTGAAGGGTATAACAAAGTTCTGCAGAAATGTTAGGCTCTCTGAGCAATTGCTCTGTACAGTGGAATGCACAACTGGGAACTACTCTTTTCCAAACACAGCAACTGCTTCTACACTATGGCAGACCAGGGTCTTTGTTTCACTGTCAGCTGAGCTATTTCCATGTTCTGACTCATCCATGGCTGTTTCTACACCAGGAAAAGCAGCAGCATTTGCAGCATTGTTCAAGTTCTCACAGGTGAAAATAATTATGAGGCAAAAGTTTCCTTACAAGTTGCACCAGTCATGTGGAGTTTTTCACTTTTCACCTTGTGGGTGTCGCATTGTGTGCGCAGCTCTGGGTATGCTCCCAGCATGACCACGGCTCTCTAGGACAGAGGGACACAAGTGACAGGAGGCCACAGTGATGATGTCCAAACCTGCCTTTCCTCAGGAACCTGGCGCCTCACAAATTGTCTCTGAGTCAACCTCGGGACTATTTCTTGTGCTGCCTTCACATTTCTGCACTCCCCATCCCTGTTGTGAGTGCAGCAGTCACTTCCTTCTCACTGTCCTGTGTAGCTCCTGTTCAGGCAAGCTTTAATGTTGGAACCCAAGGCATGCCTCTGGCTGCCCTGGGAGGCCAGGAGCCCTGGCACGGGGGTCCTGGACCCTGGCAAAAAGCCCAGAATGACACAGTCTTTGATTTTAGTCCATGGGAAAGATTGCCGACTCAGCGCGAAGTAATGCAAAACAAGAGAAGTTAAAAATGAGTAGTAGTTTAGTATTTTACAAGGTAAAAAGTAGATTTTAGGATTTTTAATATGAGGATGAAGGGTCTAAGATGGAGGATTTTGGGCGTTGCCCTGTTCTTCCTCTTCTTCTCCTTCTCCTCCATCTTCTCTCTTAGCGTTGGCATAAAATGACTGGCAGAATGAAAAAGAGGTAGAAATTACTTGTCTAGAATAGATGCAAATTAATTGGCATAGAATAGTAAATAATAAATCCGTTGTGAAGAATGGTTGGATGATGGAAAGGGCACAAAAGGGATGGGACAGCCCAGGACTGGGCAGTTCCCGCTCGGACTCGGCTGCATCAGATGTGTGGCCAGAGCTGACAGCTAGCTAGAGGTAAGAAGAAATAAACAACCTGAAACAACATCTGCAGGTGTTTCTCATCTGTTCGGGCTCGGGGTAAGGTGTCCCAGAGGTGAAGATAAGAACCAGCATTTGTGTCGAGTACCAAACTCCCGCACTTTAATTGCTACTTCTTCCACTTTTCCTTGAAGAACAGCACTTACATTATATTTCCTCGTGGATAGAAAGTACAGTTCTTTTCAGTTAGTTCTCTCTTCCAGTTTTGTTAAATCCCAGATGAGCTGATCTTAGACTGCTGAGCCTTGCTTTCCTCTCCTGTGAGACAGGACAAGTACAGCACCCAGAGGCTTGTAAAACCTGTCATCTGTGCTGCTGCAGCAAAAAGCATTGTCATTGAACACATCTTACAATAATTGTGTTGCCATCAGCTGGAGATCTAGGAGGCAGACCTTACGTGGAAAGTGCTGCTAAGTACTCGGAGAAAAGCAAATTTTGAATTCTCAGGGGTAAATATTTATTCCAGACTCTCAAAAAAGTAGTGATTTGTGAATCCAGGTGTGGGAGGGTTTTTAGTGGTGACAATGCCTGGAATTTTTCAGCAACTTTTTTTTCTCTTGTTAAGACTTCTCATTAACAAGCCCTGACAGTCATGGCAGCAGCTACATGGGTGTCCTGTCAAATGGAAGAGCTGGGGCAGAAACTCCTTGTTCCGTCCAGTGCACTCATTACTGTTTTGTCTCTTCAAGTTCTGTTTCAAGTCATAGATTCCCCTTGGATCCTTATGGGGCCATTCCATGGATGAATGAGCAGCTGCTTTCTGTTTCTCAGCACGTATCTCCCCTTTGTTGCAGTGTTCTCATCAGGTCTGGTCACACTCCCACGTATCTGGTACCCTGCACCATCTTAGGAGGAATAAATTAATCTTCTTTCTTGCATGCACACCTTTCCCTGTGCCCACTTAAAAACCAGTACTGTAGCAAAAATATTTCAGTTCTGCATTCAGATAACCGGTGATCTATGAAAGCACGTTAAAAATGAGGTTCCTAAACAGAATTTACTATAACATTGTTGTTGCGTTAACACAGTGCAGATTTGATGTTTTCAATCCAGGGTTACAAGGGCATGCACTCTCTCAGTCTATTTGATTTTAAAATCCTTATCTCTGTTATACTGTAGGCATTGGGGTAGCTCAACTTGCTGGATTAATAAACTGTCTCTTGGATCTCTAGCTCTTTTGTGACATCTAAGACTATTTGAGTTTCATGGTCACCACAATACTATACAGAGCTCATTCTTTCTATTCACGGGTCATTGTGCTAATAAATATGAGATAGATGCCTTTGGGCATTAACAAACAGGTGCAGCCCTACAGTGTGACAAGGAAATTATTTTGGCTGGGACTTTCCAACAGTATATTATCAGAGGGGACTGTATAAACAAGTCAGTGCTTGTTGGAAAGAAGCATGGGTATGGGACTTCATTCCTGGTTGTCATCCTACTTCACAGTCCACAAAACCTCTCTAAGACAGTGGATCTCTGAGGGCTGGAGGCAGCTTGACTGTGTCACTCCGTGCAAACTCTGCTATTGTGGGTCTGTTCAGGGACACTCCAGAGTGATGAATATGCCAAGTCACTCCAAAGTATTATATGAAAAGAGACCCTGGCACCAAGTTCAGCTTGCCAGAGACTTGCAGACATTTAGAAATGCGGTCATGCAAGCCAAGATACAGCTCCAAGTTCTTTTAATTCCTGCAAGCATCAGACAACTGCTGAATGTGATAAGGCAAGGATTTCAGCTCAAAATGGACTGGGAACAGGGATGGGAGTGGAGAGAGACAGTAGACAGATACCAGGCAGGAGGTGCAGATGTTAAAGCTTTGATGTTCTCCCCTTCAGTGGAAAGAGTGGAGCCGAGATTAGCAGCATTGTGCTCAGCAATGGCATTATCCTGCTCAAAACACCGGGAGATGCAGTTGTGCTGAATGTCACTGTGTCAGGCTACTTGATCCTCCACTCAGTTGCTCTGTTTGAAACCAGATTAACATCTGAGACCAGGATTGCACCTTCTATACTTGACAGTGGGAGCCGGTTATTGTTTTCAAGCAAAGTGCCTCCTTGCTGGGGTGGCATTCCAGTACTTGTCCCAGAGCAGCAGTGTGGTGTAAGCCAGCAGCTTCCACTGAAAGGGGAGTTGGCCCATTTCTCCCCTAGCTGTGCTCTGACAGTACAGCACTGCTGCAACTCTCTCAGCATCCCAGACATACCTCAGACATGACATTGGACAGCACACCTGAGCCTCCTTGTTTTCACAGACACTGCAGAGCAGGAGAATGAGCAAGACTTTGGAGGGATTCAGATGTGTTCTGTATATCCCGGACAAGCTGTAGCGGTATATGAGCTCTTTAAAATGTTGCATCAGGTGATTCACATTCTCCTGTTGCTCATTGCATCTCCAGGGGAAGATGTGAGCGCAAGGAGTGGCTTGTTCTGGTGGCTATCTCTTAAAAAATATGTATTTAATTAGCTTGTAGGAGGCAAGATTGAAAAAACAGTGCTTTGGGACCAGAAATCAGTGGAATTTATCATGGATCCCAGGTCCTGGGATCCTGTTCATTTTGCATTCTGAGATCAGCTTTGAGAAGACACTGCTGTCTCCTGCCCACTAAAGCTCTACCATTATTGAGACAACCAGCTGTGGTGTGCCAGGAGAAAAGCTGCTGACTCTTGCTTTCACCCCTGGCACTGTGTTGCCCTTTGCTGCTGCAGTGAAAAATGTGTCCATAACTTCTGTCAGCCTTTTGAGGAAGCTTTAATCAGGCAGGGGTGAGGACCAGCACTGCTGGGAGATAGTGAGGCTCAGTCTTCCCGAGGAACTTATCCCGCTCTCCCAGAGGTCCTTGCTGCTGCAGCTACACAGTGAGCAAATCCCTACCTGTGCCAGGTAATGTACAGCTGTGTAGGTCAAATGTGGGCCTCCAGTCTGCACTGCAGGGCAGAGGCTTCAGAGAGTGTCAGCCAGAGAACACGGACCAAGTCCTCAACTTGAAGATTCCCTTTCCTTGCTGGCTCTACATTCCTGAGAAAAGATTAAGTTATGGTGTGGGGCCACCCTGCAGTCCTGCTCTTTTGGTGACAGCTATGTGGCAGCTGTGCTGGAAGGTGCAGTTTCAGAGGAACAGGAGTAGATGTTTATCTCAATCCAGTTCACTGGTCTTGGGTTGAGAATATTTTAAGGCACCCCAAGTCATGACTGACTGTTCTGAATTTTCAGGGACACTGAACAGTGAGTGACTCTACTAGGTTTGGGAGATAACCCATCTTCAGGTATTCTTTTAGATCTCTTTATACCTCAGTTTTTTCATCACTCAGGTGGGAAGTGAGAAGCAGCCTTTACCTGCCTCCCATCACATACATAATTACTGTTGCTGAGGAGGCTTCACTGCTGTTGCTGGCAAAGTCTCAGTTCAGAGCTGCACCCTCAAGTGCCACAGCCTTGGGTAGCTTTTCCTTCACAAACCACACAGATCAAGTAAGGTTTGTCATCGTGAACAGGCTCAGCACAAAGGACACTCTAATTCCACCTGGTGATGCCTTCATAAGGGGCAGCTCCTTATTAATGAATGATTTCACCATTCAGTGAAACACATTTCTGTACTTCACAAGTTGTGAAGGGATCTGAGCAAACACACTGCGTTGGGAACAGCAAAAACCACCCAACATGGATCAAAAGCATCAACATGCTCATAAAAGGAAGGAGGGAGTTATCCTGATTCATTTCAGGAAGATGCCGTGAGTGTGCCACAGACAGACCACACTCAGGGCTCCACAGGGGTTTGTGCAAGTAAATAGAGAAGACAACTTAGAAACAGTGGGAGAAAACTCAGAATCTTTCTTGAGGCAAGACCATTTTTCTGGCTCACTGGGGACAGCTCCAGATACATCAGGGATAAGGACACATTATTACTGATATTCCTGAGGAAAGAAATGAGTAGGACCAAAATGTTTACTTAAAGAAAATATATTCTGGATCCTATGGAGTCAGACTTCATCAAGACTTTGCCTTTAATAGCTACCAGCACTGGATTCAATCCTCTCTAATACACTCTTAGGGTGATATGGGGCCTTGGGGAACTTTTCCTAGTCTTTTAGACAGTGATGAATTTATTCTTTAGACAGGAAGTTGTTTAGCTCCTATTTTTTTTCATCATGCCACTGTTTTTTAGATGGGTGCATTATCCATGGGAAGTTTTAGTGGATTTTTGATATTTGCAGATATCCTATGCTGCTCTGTGATCAACTGGCAGTAAAGCTGGAGGTATTTCTTCCTCTGAGCTTTGAATGGTTATGTTTCCATTTCACTTTCCAAATCTGAAGAAAATTAGTATTTCAAATTTCAAAAGCTCTCCCCTTTCCTTTATCATAAGTAAAGAAGAAACGGGAACGCTTGCCTGGCCTGTTCTGCACTGTTCATTATTTTACACAAATGTATCACTAGGTTTCTCTACTTCATAAAGTCTCTACAGACATACTTTTAAACTGTGCTTCTTCTGATAGCTTTCATTATTTTCAGCACCTAACATATAATACTTTTATGCCTCATTTAGTAGAAAATTGTAAAGATCACATTTCCGTTTAAAATATGAAGCCTTGTTAACAATTTTTTTAAACAACTGAAATAGAAATCATATGAATCACTGCTTCTCTTTTATTACTTAAGAAAAAAAAAAGAATAAATGTCTAGAAAATGTTTTCTGTATCATTTTGAAAGAAACATATTTCACTGACTGTAAAATATATGCTTGTTTGCCTGCTGAGGAAAAGATTGTTTGGATGGCGACTACAGAGCCAAAGCAATTTCAAAGAAGAGAGGTGGGTTCTGTTTTATAAACACAGAAATCCCAAGTGCTGTGTGTGGCTAGAACAGCCTAGGAAAGAGAAATTGAAATTTTTATGATCCTAGAAGATTAAATGAGAGATTGGTGCAATAACTCTATTGGTTTAATGTATGCTTTGTTTTGGATAAAACAAAAAGAGATGTTTTGCTGCCTAAATCTAATGTAACACTTTTGGCCCCTTTTCTTGTTGATTTTGTGCTGTGAGATCAATAACAGCCACTTTTAAAAGGCCAAGTTTTATTTTGTTACTCCCATCCCCCAAAACCTGCACCTATAACCAGAAACACTGAAAATGTTAACATTTCTGAGATCCTTGATGTTTGTTCTTGCAAAGAGCTCCCAAACAGACCAGAATTCATCAGAAATATAACAAATTCCTTTGTTGCTTTTCCACTGGTGCCATTTTAAAAATAGTAGTATCTTTATTGCAACACTTCTGAGGGAAAGGGGCTCCTTTACCCTCCAACAGGCAGACAGATACTCCTTCTGTGTCTCCAGCCCTTTGGCTGCTGCTCTCACACTGTGGAGTTACTGTCAGCACAAAGCCCACGGACGGCACGGTGACATGGGAGCTGTAGGGGATGTGTGCAGAGCAAGAGGGACAGGTTCAGTGTGGTTTTACTCTCAAAGGAAAGAAAGACCTCACAGTCACCAGTGCAGGGTCAGAGCAAATCTCAGGGGGGTTTAAAGCAGCTTAGAAGGACTAATGACAACTGCCCCTGGTGACTACAGCTGGCAGCAGCTCCACCTGGCTACTCTTAAATCCCCTACCACACTTCCTTTACCACAGCAGGTCCCATGGGGGTTTAAGCTCTCCACCTTCACGGGGAACACAATCCCCCAAAACCCTTGGCAGTGTTTTTCTCCTTGCTGCCATGCTGTCTCAATCTCACTTGGCTTTTGTTTCAGGGGATGGGGTCATGAAAACCTTCTGGAAACTGGTGGTGTTCGAGGGCTGAGACAGAGGTGATGTCACATTGCACTCTGAGACGACGGCTCTGCCCCACAGCACTCACACGACAATATTGTGGTGATTGAATTGGGGCAGGGATGGAGCCTTGGAAGGCTTGCAGATGGGGGAGCTGGAGCTGGACGAACTGTTATTGAATAGCTGTTACAATTCCTCGTCTATTTAAGCAGACTCTGAAGTCAACTCTTCAGAAGTAAAGGCTAGTACCTGCTGCAGTTCTGTGTGCCTGCCTGTCTTTTGAACTCCTTTCAAAGAGGCCCTTGTACTTTTTCAGGAAAATGAAGAGGGAGATCCCTGTGTAATCTCCATTAATACCTTTCATTTCCCAAGGTAATGATGCATAAAGTGTCCTGGGGAGAGAGCGCCTTTCCCCTCCTGACACAGCGGGGACTCCTTTGAAACCCTCCTCAGGCTCACAATAGACACTCCGATACAGCAGCTTCCTCTGCTCCTCAAAGTGCTATTACACCATAGTTTAAATAATTTACATGCTGTTAGTATTTTTTTTCTGAGATAAGGCCATGTAAATGTCCATGGAAGAGTCAAAATGCCCAGTTTAGGAAAGAATTTGAGTTTCTAATGCCATCAACAGCATGCACATTGTCAGAACTCCTCCGTGAAAAGAGAGAAACATGGCTGCTTTCCTTCAAGTGTTTTTCTCTTCAATTATTATTTTCAGTTGTTCATTATTCCTGTAAAGTCAACCAGCCATTTTATTCCAAATATTTGGTTAGTTAATAATTCCAAGAAAATTCTAGTGGTCGTGTATTGATCCAAATAAATGTATGGAGCTTTGGAAAAGCAGAGGGGCTGGATGGTGTTTCATGCAGAACAGACAGTTTGCCTCCAATTAACTTCAAACACTAACAGAGCACAGAAACGGCTGCAGGACTTCGGGAGAATAAATAACCATTTGCAGATTGGATACTGGCTGTCGTGTCACTGCTTTGTGGACTTATTAATGACTGGCTCGGTGAGAGGAGCCCTTTTTCTGCTCCTCCACAATCAGAGGAGGCACGAGATAGATGTGGTTTACATTCATCTAAAGTTAGAAGTCATGATGTAAATTGCAGAAATAGACATGAATACAGAAAAAAGCCAAAATGTGTAATTTGAAAAACATGTTAGAGCAATAGCTGCACAATATCCTGTCTCCCAAAAGGTTCAAAGGAAGAAGGTTATGGGTAGAGAGCCTAATGGGGCTGTTTGTTTCCTGGGGAGCAAAGCACTAAGTTTTAACGTTCATGAAAACTGAGAAAACAATTACTTTGTTGTGTATGGAAACTTTTAGCATTCAAAATTCAGATAGAAATGCTGATAAAGCAATGCTGGGAACCAAAGGTCCTGGGAATACTTGGGAGTGGCTGCAGTACCTGGGGTGATTCCGTTTCCCAGTAGGGAGATGTCTGGCAACTCTCGTGACAGTGGTGACACAGCACTGGCCCCTACACCCAGCACTGAGCTTCCCTGGATTCCCAGCTGGATTTCTGCTTGTCACTCCACCTGCCTCATCACCAGGACTGGGAAGCTGGACTGACTGCACTGCTGACTGCAATGGCCTGACTCTGGGCCCCTCACTTCAGGGAGGACATGGAGGGGGTGGAGTGTGTCCAGAGAAGAGAACAGAGCTGGGGAAGGTTCTGGTATAAGGAGCAGCTGAGGGAACTGGGGGTGTTTAGTCCAGAGAAAAGGAGGCTCAGGGGTGTCCTTATCACTCTCTACAAGTCCCTGACAGGAGGGTGTAGCCAGGTGGGGGTCAGCCTCTGTTCCCAGGTACCTGTTGGAAATGACGTAGCTTTCCTAATTAATTGTTTTGACTAACATTTCTAACTGATTTTTTAAATTACATATATATGTATTACAGTGACATGACCAGCAACCCAACAAGAGGACATAGTCTTAACCTGTCGCAGGGGAGGTTTAGGTTGAGCAAGAGGAATTTCTTCACAAATTTGGCGATTAATTCTTCTAACCTTTTTCTAGCTTCTAATTTTTAAGGGTATTGTTTCTGCCTTACCAGTCAGGTTTCAGCTGTATTCTTACTGGTTCTGCTGCTTTTGATTTCCCTGGAAAACTATTTTATTAATACCTCTGAGATTTGTACTAGCGTGTATTCATTATTATGTGGCTTCTTTACCGGTAAGAGTATTTTATTCTAACTCACATTCCCCTAGTAATCCATGTTGCACAAATTTTTTTCACGAAAAAAGGTGATTAGACATTGGAATGGGCTGCTCGAGGAGGTGGAGTCACCGTCCCTAGAGGGGACGGGTTAAAGGAAAGACTGGACGTGGCACTCATGGTCTGTTTGACATGGTGGTGTTGGGTTGTATGAACCCAACAAAATGATTCTGTGATTGCCAGGACGACATCACCGGAGCCTGGAGCAGCGCTTTGCCCCGGTGGCCCCGTGCTCCACCAGGGGAAGGGACAGGCCTGGACCACTGCTCCAAGGTGTGCAGGAGGGAGAAATGCAGGAAAATTATGAGAGCACGGAGGAACCCAAGAGCTCAGTGCTGCTCCTGCAGAACGCACTCACACGGCCGCGGCCCGAGCCCTCCGCTAATGAAGCGCTCATTAAGCACTGTGATAAATAGAGGCTATAATATTGGCTTTCTGCCAATGTTAAAATACGTAATGTTAAAAGTAGTGGCTTTGTCGCAAACAAATG